>JAUTXX010431883.1:0-11947 GCA_032273605.1 Panulirus laevicauda
ATGAGTGAACAGTCCATTCTTCATCTGTTTCTGGGGCTACCTCGCTGATGCGGGAATCAGTGATCAAGTATAATAAAAAATAATAAATACGTGCATTTATGTACATATATATGTGTGTGTGTGTATATGAGTGGATGGGTTGTTCTTTGTCTGCTTCCTGGCACTACCTTGCTGATGCAGGAAACAGTGATCAGATATAATAAATAATATATATATACAGATGCTCCTCAACTTACAATGGGGTTACATTCAGATACACCCATCGTCAAGGTGAAAATATTGTTAGTCAAAAATACATTCAATACTGTACATCTAACCTCCCAAACATCATAGCTTAGCCTAGGAAATTTCAAAAATTTGGTCATAGAGTTCTTGATGATTAGACTTATATAAGGCTCAACTGTTTCCCTAATATGTAAAACCACCTCTGAACGAAGATGGTAAGGATAAGGATGTTAAATCTGCATCAAGATGGTTAGGATATGAATGTCCTCTTTGGATCTAGATGGTAAGGATATGAATGCCCTAAAATTATTGATATCCTAGTTGAAGAGTGGGAGGGTTTCACTAGATGCTTCTTTCAAAGAGCTTTAGCCTTGATAATTTATCTGGGCATTAAAGTGTCCTAACCAACATCATATCTTATTGTGTAAAATGATGCTGTCATCTTCCACCTTGCTACTATACTGCTGATTAAGGCTATCATATTTGGGAGTCTGGGGACACTGGATTTGTTACCATGTTGGCAAAAATTCATACATTGGTTGAGAACATGGATTGCATTACCAGCACTCTAGTGTTTACTGAATATGTTGAGAGAAGTCTGGGACATGTCACCTCTAACTGGAATAATAACAGAGGCATTCCCAAAGAGGCAGTCGTGCCAAGCCCTGTATGGTGTCATGAGAGGTGGGATTTGTGGATCTATGCCGACCTTTGTTTTGAGGGGTCTGGATATTTGTGTGCAACTTTCTGGGTAAGAATGAGAGTTCTGCAAGACTGCTCAGATGAAAATTAGCAGACTATCTAAAGAGATGAAGTCTGAGGTGATGTCCCTGAAATGCAGAGATGAAAACTTGCTAAACGCTCCATGCTACTAAAAATCTTCAAGAGCATAGACAAGCTCTTGACTGATAAATGCATTTGTGCATGAAGCCATCTACACTGATGCATTGAGAGGTGTTACAACTGACTCATCTACTTTTCCTGGAGTTCCCACCCAGGCTCTGCTGAAAGGAAGGATCCCAGCTAGCTAGAGCTGTTTCTGCCACAATGGTTTATGAAGTGGAAAAAATGCACTGCCTCCGACAGAGAGTTCTTCCTGTGATACTTGCAGACAAGAGGGAAGAATGGCAAACTGCGGTGAGCCTTCCCCTTCAATTTTTATGCTTGAGTTAGAGTGGCATCCTAACATACTAGGCACACATGGCTTAGAAAAGCATGGCTAACAGAACCCTTAGGAATCTCATCTCAGGAATCAATTAGATTAATACAGGAGTTTAACATTGCAGACCAGTAGAAACCAGGGCTTCACATTCTCCTGTACTTCACAGATTATCAACTTGTTAGATATCCAGGGACATGTTGCCTGTTAGTTGCAGTTGGCCTTGGGTGAGAGTGTGGGAGAAGTGGCGTAGTGCATGGCCAGAGGCATCCTTACTCAGCCTAAGTCACATAACCCAAGGTAAAATGACCCCACATGAGTCATACTATTTGAAAACTTGTAAAAATCACATAAGTCACTGCAGCCTGAATACAATCCAACAGCTAACAACCCCAATACACCACAACAGAGTACATGAAAATGGTAGAAATAACACAAGTGATTCTTTAGTCTCGATCTTAAGTAAAGGTACGAGTGCATTTCTGAAATAATGCATGATTTAAGAGTGCAACTCTGAAATAATGTACGACCTATCATGCTGATTGGTCACAGCATTACGAAAATAAATGATGACTTCCCCTGCACATCAGTTCACTTGCAACTTTCAAAACATTCATGGAAATAATGCATTTATCAAGGCCAGTACTCTTTTTCCAACAAAAGGACACTAATTCAACCATATATACATGCATCATAGCTGGGCCTCATGGGAGGAAAGTGATAATCATTCTTCCTGGAAAGGCAAACCAGGCTTTCAAAGGAAGACAGATTGTAGGAATCTGGTAAAACATAAGGATGTAACAAGTTCCAGAGTCTAGCAGACATTGATCTGGGCAATCAACAAGATGCCAGTGCTCATACAATATCTATGGGATGCACTGGCTGTGATGCATGCTTGTGACCAAATCACAGGTGGAGGCACTTAAACATACAACACTCAAAAGCAAAACCCAAAAATTGAACCTATGTAAGAGAGATCAAGTAATGCTGTGGGAGAGATTCCATGTGAAATGTGAAACTAAGCAAACTGATAAGGTAAAATGTGTGTACGTGAGCTCTGTCAAGGAGGAAGGAGAATGAAGAGCCCCTAAAGAAAGATAAGAAGTATTCTCCAAAGGGATATATCAAACCTCAGTATAGCTCTAGAAGCTGCTCAGGAAAGAAACACATTCATAGTATCCTCTAGCATTTATCATAATGTATCTAATGATAAATGTGACCCCATGTCTTTCAACTCTTTCATTTATCTTTGTATTTTTTCATAATAAATCACTATTTCCTGTGTTAACAACAGAGTGCCAGAAAGAGATGAAGTAAAGACCCTACTCGCTCATATCCATTTTCTAGCTGTCATGAGTAATGCACTAATTATCTTTGTACATTACTGAAAAACTAAAAGGAATACTGATCAGTCCCCTAATCTAATAAAAACTCTCGACTTTTAGAGTACAAACCACTATCTTAGCAGTGTAGCAGGTACCATTGTTGATCGTGATGCATTCACAGGCCACCCAAAGTCAAGTGCACAGGTTTGAATCCTGGTTGTGGCAATCAGTTCACAATCAACCTAGCTGTTAAACCTCATCAAGGGACTATTTGGTAAATGGGTACCTGGCCTGAGCTAGGGTATATATACATATTGTTAATAAGATAGTCTTGAGAAGGGTACTTAAGTGCCCATGCTGTCACAGCTAACATAAAAATCATATTTGATATGAATCAATTATGTAACCCCAGGATCCCTCTTATGAGTCATTTGCAGCAGAGAGACCATGCTCCAATCAAGTTAATGCTGAACTCCTTTACAGCAAGAAATTCTTCAACAAGATTGTACTCCTTATGTCCACTGACTTGGATACAACCCAACCAAAAGTGACTGTAATTGCAGTATTACCTAAAACCGGTCATAATATCACTGCCATCAACACTAATCTCTGTTACACCTCCTTTGCCTTTTGTGAGCACAAAAAAGAAAACATATCTCTCATACTTTCAGATATTTTGGTGTACTTCAACCTTCATTGTGTTCATAGATCATCTTACGTGATTATATATCACATACCTTATCAAAAAGGGTACATGAATAAATAACCTAGTTGCTCAATAAACATATACATACTTTCCTTTTTCCACCCTGTATTCTTACAACTTAACTAAACATGAACTGTAAAAAAAATCTCAAATCAAACCAGAGGTACAGGTCATATACACATATCTTTTCCATGACAAAGAAAATACAGCCATGCTCTTTTACGACTGATGCCATAAAAATCATTTATGTATTCATTCACCCATAAAAACTTCCATACATCTACCCACACACCTATGAGTATCCATCAACAACAGTAATGAGGAGTAAATAAATATCCATACCCTTAAAACATCCCATATAATGTTGATACTCACCATTAGGAAGTGTTATATTTGCTCCATCAATAATTGCTTGTGCCAAGTCATAGTCATGATTCTCAACGGCTAAAGCTGCTGCTTTTAGTGCATCCCATATCTCCCGACGACCCTCAAAGGCAGGAGCTGTGTCCCAGAACTCATCTCGCTTGCTCCGTATCTGACCTTCCGTCAGGGGCATGTCTGACTTCCATCTGATCCTCTCATGCCGCAGGGGAACATTCTTTCCTATTGATGTACCACCTGATGTCAAAAAATTTGCCACTTTACTGTAAATATTTGTTATCTACTTCTTCCCTCGGATATTGCTTACACAATATTTAGCTTCAACTGTAGAATACAGTCAATAAGTATGCTAAATTCTAACATTTTTCTCATAAAATGGTATTAATTTTTGAGACCAACAATGCTGCCAATGGATTTGAGCAAATTTAAAATAAAAGAGTATGTCTAGGGTGGAGAAATTATATACTTTAAAATTCAGATCAAATGCTGCTGTAAAAATCATCTAGTTTAAAGTGTTTTCTCTTTTTGTACTTGTGATGCCTTCCGATTCTAAGTGTAATATTTTACAGTCTCTTGTGCCTGCAATGCGAATGGGGAACTGCTGTTGAATATTGACTGGGATCACGACTTCTACTATTTTCCATGTGCAAATGATATCATACCTCTCCATGGTGATAATGAGTTACTGGAACAAAAATTCACCTCAAAACTATATATCTAAATGCTCTACAGAGCTAGGTGAGGTGCCTTTACAGTACTGACACTTTCATAAGCTAAGTTTTCTGTTTTATTTTTTAATTACACAATTTCCTTCTGCTTGCCCAACTTGTGGGATTCTACTCCATATCACCGAATGATGCTACAAGTGATCTCGCCTTCTTTAACTTTGATCCTATAAAATGTGGAGACATCACTCATATCATTTTTGTATTCTTATCATGAGTAACATATTCACCGTATTTACTTTATCTCACTTTAGTACCTTATTAATGACCTTTTCAAGACATAGAAGAAAAGATCTTGGAAATAATGAAAAAAGACAAATAAGTTAGAATGAGGAATATAATGACAATAAATCATCACTAAATTAAACTAGCAGAGTCCAGCATAATGACACTCTGTTAGGTTCCACCTACGGAGATGATATGTAAAGCAAGCTATGACAAAACAATTTCATCTTCCATTGAGGATTTCAGGGTTTTGTTGTTTCCTGCTGAAGATGACAGTATTTCCAAAATTTCACTCAATAATTTTCTAATAAAAAATGTTTTACATGACTTACATTTCATTGTTTTTAAATTGCTGACAGAGTTTTACTTCTGGGAGACTGCTCCAGGATACATAATGTGGCTGAAACACTTCGAGAACCTATAAAACCTCACCTAACTTCTTATACCTTATTTCTAATGCCATTGATAATACCATGATGTGTGGTTGCTGTTTATATCTGATTGCTGGCTGTTTCGTGCATTCATGTTCAGCTGACACACAAAACTGGCAGCAAATGCAGGTACAACATCAGAACTATGAAGAGCTTTTGGCTACACATGAAAATAAATTTCATATATTCTGACTAAAATACTAAAACCTTGGGTAAATAACAGATGCTAGGGGATATCAGGTTTGGTGAATTACGCAGGTACATTCATGTCTGTGTTGTATAACTTCAAGTATTGTTCCATTCATCTTAATGGATGATTCACCTACTATCATCATAATTAACCCCACATAGTCTTGAGCCCTCCCCACTATCATCTTATTTATCATTAGAATGATAATATATGCTTCACCTCAGGCTCTATTGGTATACAATATACTCTGCTGAAAAATGAAATCAATGATTTGTATTTAAGTGGTTGAGGCGGTACCCTTAAATTTCATCATTATCAAGATAAAGTAGTATTTCCACCACACTTAGCAAATAGTTTTGGTAATAATTTTGTTTTGTAATGGTAGTGTAGTACTTTACAAAAAAAAAAAAATCAGAATCAGATAGGCAAAGCATGATATGAAGTATCATGTCATATCTTAGCCATATTCTCAGTTTGTTATGCATCAAAATTAGCTTTGGATATAAAGTGATTTTCTTCAGCAAAGGTAATGAAATGATTGAGAATAAAACAGAAGCTACAGAGCCTAATTGGAAACATTATATAATTTTTCTTTTTTTCATACCTGATTTCCATTCCTGTGTTAGTTAGGGAGCACTCTCTCTATCCATCTTGAGATAGATAGGTAGACAGATATTGATAGATAAAGAGGTAGCATCAGGAATAAAGAAAGAAAGGTGGCTTCTGCCATCTCCCTATCCACAACCAGGCCCCACAGAATTTCCATGGTTTACCCCGGATGCTTCTCATGCCCTGGTTTAGCTTAATGACAGCATATCAACCCCATTATACAACATCGTGCCTATTCACTCTACCCCCTGCATGTCTTTCGCCCTCCTGCATGTTCAGGCCCTGATTGCTCAAAATCTTTTTCAATTCATCCTCCCATCTCCAATTCAGTCTCCTCATTCTCTTTGTTCCCTCCACTTGAAACATATATCCTCTTTGTCAACCTTTCCTGACTCATTCTCTCCATATGTCCAAAACATTTCAGCAAACCCTTTTCAGCTCTCTCTATCAAACTCTTTTTTATTACCACACCTTTCTCTTCCTCTTTCATTACTTAATCAAACCACTTCACGTCACATACTGTCCTCAAACATTCATTTTCCAACACATCCACCCTCCTATGCACAGCTTTGTCTATAGCCCATGCCTTGCATCCATATAATATCATGGGGATTGGACCTACTATACCTTCAAACATACCCATTTGTGCCTTCACAGATAATGTTCTCTCTTTCCAAACATTCCTCAGCACTCCCAGAATCTTCTCCATGGTTCCATGGTTCCATTCACTGCTATGTCCAATCCACATATCTAAAACACTTCACTTCCTCCAAAGTTCTTTCCATTCAAACTACCCTGTCCCTTAACCCTGGAAACTCAACTTCCTCCTTTCCAAACTCAGTCACCAATTTCTGCAGTTTCTCACTCGAATCTGCCACAAGTGCTGTATAATCAGTCAACAAATGACTCACTTCCCGGACCCCCCTCATCCCCACAAACAGCAAACTAGCCCCTCTCTCCAAGACTCACATTTAACTCCTCACTACCCCATCTATAAACAAACAAAAAAACCATGGTGACATTAAAAACTACTGCAGACTAGCCTTCACTTGGAACTATTCAATATCCTCTCTTTCTACCTGCACACATGCTTTATTTCCTTGATAATAACCTCTCTGCTTCTGGCAGCTTTCTTCCCATATTGTATATTCTTATGACCTTCCATAATGCATCTCCATTAATCATATCATGTGCTTTCTTAATTTGCTTTTCTATTTTGCATTATTTAACAAAGGTGATAGTGGTGAGGGTTATGAATATCAAGGAAAGAGTAGTTAATCAATGAAGAGTTTAATTTGCGTAAAAAATCATTAGAACCTATGGAAACCCTGTCTAAACTCCCCAAGCAGCTGAGATTTAAAGGACAAATATACCAACATGTGGAGAGAGTCACATAATGATGGTCTGCTGGTGGGACGTTGGGCTGTGGCATGAACAGTTACTTGGTTAATATGATGCTCAGTCATGATACATCTAATATATATCAATCATAATAATGAAAAAAGTTCAGTCTCAGCTGAAAAGGTTGGTTGATTGAGGTTTAGATCTATCTACTGCCATGGTCATTCAGGCTGGTGAAGTCAATTTATGACCACCATGTGAAAAATCTTTAATACTCTCTTCATATGTTGGACACACTAGAAATGCTTATGGGTTATGGTTGCTATGGAAGTTAGGTAAGGTTTTCATGTCCTTTTCATTTTTATACAAGTGTTTCACCTACATTAGTATCAATGTACCCCTCATCTTCCTTAACATACATAATCTTCACCGCTATTGCCTAAAGTATTGTATATTCATAATGTAATCCTGTGCATCACATTTCACAATTGCCATTCCCTACAACTATACAACGATTCCAATACCAAAATACTTTTTACATAAAAGCTAGTTTTGATTCCAAGCTAAATTGGTAAATCACCACACTTCACTCCACGACATTACTAAATAAAGATTTTGAAGACTGGAAAAAACTTTGCGTAAAAGTAGGTGAAACACACGAAAGAAATCAAGAGAATCTACGAAGACCTCAACAAACCTTTCCATACTGTTAAAATTAATTTTTCATGTCATATTATTTCAAAAGAATGATAATATCATGGTTGGCATTTACAAGCTGTTGTGGGTTACTGTGTCAAATGGAAGTTAATGCCCAACTATAAGTTGCAAGTGGTGACCATATGAATCACTTATCTTCCAAAATATAAAACAAAAAGGTAATTTTGGCTGCTCTGAGAGGTTAAGTTAAATTCTCAAAAGATCTGTCAATTTCTGATACACATATTGCATAATCTTATGTAAATGAAGCTTATATTTTCAGTGATCTTCATAATACTCACTCGTATCAACCTATTTAACATCACACTAACACATACTGCCCAACATTACACTTGGCTACTTTTATTCCATGACCTAAAACTACAACACCACAGAAAAATAAAATCACTCAATATCCAAAGTTACAGCATGGCATTAGCACTACTTTATCATCAGCTAACAATTTTGCTGTGATTCGTGAATATCATGTAAGTTACAGAGCAGTGGTTATTTTCCAGGCAAATTGGCATGGATGGGTCTAGCAGTGTTTTACTGATTAGTTCACTTTCCTATATCTTCACTTTATTCTTGAATTAATTTTCTTTTTGGACTGGCATTCCTGCATTTACAGATATTGAGATGAAAGCAAAACAAGGGAAAAGGGGTGCAGAGATGGAGTGTGACACTGAGATATGGTGGATAGGGGCAAGCCTGCTTGCGGATGATACTGTGTTGTTTGCTGAGAGTGAAGAGGAGATGCAGAAGGTTGTGTGTTTTATGTAAGTGTAAGTGACTGAAGATAAATGCAAGTAAAAGTAAAGTAATGGTGTTTGAAAGAAAATGAGTGAAAGTATAGATTTTGTACAACCATATAGAGTGAAAATGTACTAAATTGTGCTTTGGATACTGGGGGAGAAAGACCAAAAGAAGTGAGAGAAATTAAGTTTATATTTAGGAGCTGCCTTCGGTAAGTTTGGTGATATGGAAGGAGAGATAAGGGAGAGATCAGTACAGGACAGAAAAGTTACTGGATCCCTCAATAGAATAATGAAGGGTAGAGGTGTAAGTATGGAAGTGAAAAGCGGATTTAGGGACGACATAGTCCTCCCAAACCTGACCTATGTAGCCAAAGCATGAACATGGAATGAGTCACAAAGGTCAAGAATCCAGGCAGTGGAAATGAGCTATTTGAGAAGAGCATGTGGTGTTACTAGAGGGAATGAAGAAAGAAATGAAGGGGGTGAAAGGGAGATGTGGTATGGTAGGAAATGCAGAGGGAATAATTGTGGAGTGGCAGAATGGGTGAAATGTAATACTCTGAGGTGGTTTGGGCATGTGGAAAGAATGCAAGACTGGGAGAGTGTACAATTAAAGGGGTTGGAGTGAGAGCAACACCACTTGTGACATGAGTAAATAGCATGGAGGAGTACTAGAGGGAGAGAAATGGTGGAAGAATGCATGGAGTGGTGTATGTGAAGGAGGCATTTTAGGACAGCGATAATGGAGACTCTTTTGCCGTGGTCATGCCTTGATGGGAGTTCCAGAGGGAACAGGTGTCAGAGATTTGGATAGATAGATAGATAGATGGATAGAAAGATTTTATTACCTATCAAGGCATGCATCCAAATTAGTTTAGGACACTGAATGACTTTGTTCTGCAGTGGCAGTGTTGTGTTTAACGAAAGAGACTTGATATCAAAAGTGACGATGGTGAGGGTTATCAATACTAGCAAAAATTTGTGTTGTCGTAAAATTAAGGTAAACAAATGTAACAAATCAACATAAACTATAACCCTTAACATCCCATATCAACTGAGATTTATAATGGCTATCAGCGTACCATCATTCATATGCTTTGCTGCGAGAGACCATGTGGACTGTCTGCTTGTGGGGAAGCTGGGCAGTGGCACAAACAGCAGGTCAGTATGTTATTTAAGCTCTAATGTGTGTCTGTAATTAGCATGATTCTTAATCATGGGTGTGTCTAGTATTGCTGACAAGAACACTGAAAATTAAGAAACATCTCAATTGTTACAAAGAATAAGTAAGGTTCTCATACAGTCTTTTTGATTCTTTATAAGCATTTCACTAGCTTCTACATGAGCTTTTATAATGCAAATTCACTAATTTGTCCTCCCTGTGTGATTTTTTTTCTACCCTTCCAGAATGTCTTTACTTCATTTATCAATGAAGAGTCCCTGAAAAAGTAGTATACCATTCTCTATGTCGGCGGAGGAAGATGAAAAATTGACAGAGGCAGGCCCTGGCTGGTGGCGCACATCCTCATTACAGGAATTCATTTAAATATGTGATGATTATAGGTTCTTTGTAGGTGTAATTCTGTTTTACATATGTGTACACATACTGTGCACTTGATGACTCTACCCTATCACTTACGTATATTGAAGTATGCATAATGTCCTTATATCACACATTATTCATGTGCTTATTGATTATTAACAAACATAACATCAGGAACATGAAAAAATAAATAACCTTGTATTCTACAAAAATATGTACAAGAGTAAAATATAGATTGTTGCTTACTGTAAAACTGAGCACAACAGTTGCTACATTAATCTTACTTCCTGCCATGATGACGTAATTACTTTGTTCAAAGACCAAAGAACGACCGTGATGTACAATATTTTTTTCCAGCTGTGCTGTTAGGTTGCTAGTGATGTTTAAGAGGTGGAAATATATATAAGCTGGAAAATCAAATTTGGGCATTACAATTCATGGTTTGGAGGACTGGACAATGTCCAGAGCCACAATGATGGCACAATACAGTGTTGAAGAACAGAATGTAAAGTTCCTAATCATACTACACAGTTCTTGTTCTATTCCCTAACATCACACTATCACTGGAAAACAACATTGCGTAATATCCAACACTAGTTATAACAATTCGCAGAACTGGTAATCTATCACATGTCGCATTAAATCTATTAGGGTCACATAAAAACATACCTGTTGCCACCTACAAATTTGGGGCAATAAAAAGCTACACTGATCAATCTAACTTACATTCCAACTGCAAGAAATCTTGCCTCCGAGCTCCTAACCCTGAACCCACCTCCACCTTATCATGGCTTACCTTAACATTACCCATGCCTACCTCAACGTTGCCCTAACCCACTTCGACGTGGCCTTAGCCCACCTAGAGGTTGCCTCAGTCCACCTAACCTTTACCATAGCCCACCTAAAGGTTACCCTAGCCCACCTGAAGGTTGCCCTAGCCCACCTGAAGGTTACCCTAGCCCACCTGAAGGTTGTCCTAGCTCACCTGAAGGTTGTCCTACCCCACCTGAAGGTTGTCCTAGCCCAAGTGAAGGTTGCCCTCGCCCACCTGAAGGTTGTCCTAGCCTACTTGAAGGTTGTCCTAGCCCACCTGAAGGTTGTCCTAGCCCAAGTGAAGGTTGTCCTAGCCCACCTGAAGGTTACTCTAGCCCACCTGATGGTTGTCCTAGCCCACCTGAAGGATGCCCTAGCCCAACTGAAGGTTACCCTAAACTACCTCACTGCAACCCCAGACAATGTTGCCGACTCATAGGCAAAATAACAACTAATGTATTAAATTCTAAATACTCCTACAGATGGCGGGTCACCTTAAGGTCATTATCTATCGCAAGTCTATCAGCAGGATAACTACATCTCCACACCTCAGGACTCCATGTTTCACGATATCCAAAAGAAAAAACAAGGGGGGACGACACACTATTCTCCACGTACAATATCTATTCCTGAAATCACCTGAAGGATAAGATAATGAGAGATACTGAAACATGTCGGGGGGAGAGGGAGTCGTGGGTCCACATACCTCGAAGTGAAGTAGATCTCTCGCCAGATGACGTGCGGCTTGAGGCCGAGCCTTCCCTGGCTGTGCCTACACATCCCCCCATCTTGCCCAGTCCTCATGCAGGCCAGTATATGG
>JAUTXX010431994.1:0-12822 GCA_032273605.1 Panulirus laevicauda
ATGTAGGAAAAATCATCAAAGGGCCTTGAGCATCTCAATCTTAGAAGTCACTTAGGATTAGTCATGTCCGATTTCTCTTGTTGCAACTGACAGAAACTCGTTGGACAGACGTTCTAGTTAGAGGGAAGCAGAGACCCTCTCTCTCTCTCTCTCTTCATCAGGACTGAACGTTCAACAGATGGAACGCTTTCCCAATTAGAAAAGACTTGACTATTAATACTTCGCTTCATAACCGAGGCTGATGATGCTTGGTTACACAAAGTTCACATGTGTTTCTTTAACTCAGTCTGAATTCTTTTCTGACCTTACAATCCTGATCCCTGAGCTACTGATCTCTCCCAGTATCACAGGCAGCCTCGAAATTTCCCAGTGGTCTGTTGTTGATGTTTGAATCTCCTCGTATTGCTTTAAAAGTGACCCAGACTGATTGCCGTCATCCCCCGCCAACGGAGTTGTTTTAAATGCGCTCAGTCATTTCAATTAACGAGTGACGAAGATGTGAATGTATGTTAGATTGATACTGATAGCTGACGCAAGAGATGGGATCTTGTCTTCTCTTACCCATCCTGTTGGTGGGGGCACCAAAGAGAATACAGAGTGCACAAAAAAAAGCCCAAGAACCTGGTCCCTATGACTGGGTTATAATTCACACAGAAAAATGATTAAGAGGACAGGACGTAATTGAATGAATAACTCAGAAATCTACACAGTATGTGAACTGTTTACGAACGTTGAGCAACAACGACTGAATCATGTGTCAAGATGTATAACAAATGAACTGCTGACATTAGGCGAAGTTAGGATACTTTTTTTGGTGTCTGAGGTAGAAGATTGTCATGGAAGAAATGCTCACACATTGAGAAATATGTCTCAACTCTATTTTGACAACAGGCAGGTACATTATGACGACATGTGTGAGAACAGCTTTTCTGGCAAAGCTAACGTTTAGTTTATTCATTGTAAACTTACGGGGAAAACTACTATGAGTATCTATAGCCCGTCTATGTTTGACAAGAAACACTTATCGAGGAATCTAATGTCCCTGGCAATGGAATCGAGAAATCTAATGACCCTGGCAGTGGAATCGAGGAATCTAATGACCCTGGCAGTGGAACTATAAGTACATAGCATATATGGCTCATCTTGTCTTATGTCATAATATACTCGAAAAGATTTTACGTTCTTTTTGAATTACTGTTTTCAGGCATAATTCTTTCGCTAGTTCATCAGTTTCAATACGCATTTTGTGTGCAGTATATCCGTCAAAAAATGTAGAGAAACTAGATTCTAACTTTATCATGAGCAAACTTGGTCATACCTGTGTCCTGCTTCAGACACAAGCGTATCATGCTGAAGGAATCTGCTTGAAGTTGGTAAAGAAAGAGAATCACTCACAGTCAGCTTATGTATCCTCAAGATTTTAACAAGTTTACGGGTCTTATAGAGAGCAGAAAGGTCAGTTTGGAGTGTGGATGACTGAGTATCGATTCTTACTCTCCTCTTGCTAACAACAGCCGTGGTTCGAATGCTAACACTTGCGGGCAAAGACAGTTTGTGTCTCTCTCAACCTCATGGAGGTATCATAAATGCTAAGATTTAGGGAAGCTATGTGGTGTTGTTTGATCTTTGACCCCACGTCCATCAGAATACGTCAACGGAAAAGAAAAAAAAAAAATCAAGACATGGTCTCTCAATGCTGCATCAAGGTACATGTATGCCAAGCTTCAAGTCCATCGGATACATACATAGAGGAATGACGTGCTGGTAATGAAAACGAGAATATTAAGCACGGCAAGAACATTACAGCGATGGTAATTTGTTCTCTCCTATGGAGGTAGACACGATTACCAGTAGGATAAAACATCCATCGTTAGTATTTTACATAACATGTACGAATTTCCGAAATGTTTTAATAGAAATATGAGAATTTTTGAAATACTTGACATAACTTGTTCTTGTGCCTGTAGGTCAAAAAATATATATAACCCTTTACACAGAATATATAAATTTCTGACGTACATGAACGGATGTATAAAAATTTCTGAAATATTGGAACTGATTTTTTTTTTTAATCGTGCCTTGAAGTCAAAATGAACAACAAAGAAAGAGTCCCTGTAGCGTGTTGCAGATCTCTGTCAAACTTCCTGCTAACTAAAAAGTCTTTTACTACAGTTACTGGATGTAGCCGCTGGTGTTTCAGAGATTCTCACTTGGAGTAGATCATTTCATGAAATACCTCGCACCACTGAAGGTGTGCGTAATATCACCAGACGCCATTTGTCTCGTGTGGTAGGGGTGAGCACAAACGGATAAGATCATCTCTCATAGCACTGAGCAAAGGGATGAGGTTATTAGCTATAACACTGAGCAAAGGGATGATGTTATTAGCTATAACACTGAGTAAAGGGATGAGGTTATTAGCTATAACACTGAGTAAAAGGATGAGGTTATTAGCTATAACACTGAGCAAAGGGATGAGGTTATTAGCTATAACACTGAGCAAAGGGATGAGGTTATTATAATGGTGTAACACTGAGCAAAGGATTAATATCAGCATTTCATGCACTGAACACGGGGGTTAAGATCATCAGTTATAATACTGAACATGGGAACATAATCATTAGGTGTTCTACCGAACAAGAGAGGAAAAGACCAGCAGTTATAGCACTGGAGAAGAGGATTAAAGTGAAAGATATAGCACTGAACAAACGGGAGTGATCAACAGTTGTAGCAGTGAAAGAAAAGGGGTCATATGAATAGCACCAGACATTATCATGGGCTAAAGAAACGACAACAATTTTGTAATTCAATGTACCGGGTAAACTTATGCTCCGGTGTGTACTAGTGAGCCAACCGCAAGCCCTCATTCCTGGAGCCAGCCCTACTCGCCTTCCACATTACGACTGACAAGCCTAAAGTATCCGACCCAACCTTCTCGTACGGCTCAGATGACCACGGGCCGTACACACGCCCTATGGGGAACTCATCAAGGCCCCCTGGTGAGGACAGGAGACAAGCCCATAAAAACTGATCAGGCAGAGGTGAACCACCAGCCCCTCTGGAGGGTCGGATGTTGACACAGGATATGTTCGCCATTTCCACACTCATTGGTAGACTGCCAAAACTTGAGCCTTTCAGGGTCAGGTTACCGCAGTGACCATCATTATCTCTTGCCGGAACCCGATGGGTTGGTTGGTTGGTAAGGTAGACATATGAATATCCTCCTACGTTGTTCCTCAGTATGATACAAATGTTGTGTAACTCTGTCTGTCCTGCTGTATTAGTGGTCAACATTCGCGTCATGCCGTATTAATGTCAAAGTTTCTATCGCCTTTATCGGTCGTGTTGTGTATTGTTAGTTACGTTGGTTACATCTGACCATTCCTTTTATTAACCCCACTTGAAACCCTGACTGATTTCAAACCATCCAGCCAACGTTGCCTGTGTTAACCTGTTAAAACGCTTCGCCTGTTAGTGGAAAATCAGAACAGTTGGGAGCATGTCAGGAATTAGTTGATTTCAATGAGTATTATGATATATCGGTGTAGAACAGCCTGAGGCATGATGAAACATTTCTTTTCCACTGGACTGTGGCCTCATGTTGCGTAATTATGGCCATAACAGTGGATATGTCAGAACTTCATTTCCTTGACCACTTTAGCTTTCTTAAGCAGTAAATTAGCTTGAGAAATCTTCCTACGTTCATACTTTATCACTTGTTGAATACGTACACCTCTTGACCCTGACTTGCTTTGATGAGGAATGGTTCGACTTGAACCTTTCATGACAAGTGTTGCAGCATCACTAAGTGAGAGCGACAAAATGAGCTTTTGATGAACAAGTGAAGCTGTTAAGATGGAGAATCAGGAACAGTTATGTGTGCTCATCAGTAACATGTGATAATCATGATTACTTTGAGGTAATTAAGCCCACCAGTAATGCTGCCTAAGTCTTGATGAGGACGATCGAAGGAAAATTTTCTTTCTGTAAGAACGAACAAACTTTTAGCTGCGATTATGAAACAACTCAGACGGTGACGTCAGTATGATGACTCAAATAATCATAGCCAATAAAGCGAGTCCCGTATGTCTGTCGACTCCCTCCAATGAATGTGGGGATTTATCACATGTTAACGGTACCATCTTATGATCATGTAAGCTAATCACTGAACATTACAGCAGTACACTTGGAAAGACGTTGAAGGCAGACGATGTTCCGCCACAGCCTTGAATTTTAGCTAGGCGAAGTCTCCCCTTTTGGGAAATTCGACGAATCCACTGTGTTAGGACTGTTTGGACTGGCTATCTCAAAGACGGACCCTGAACCTCCCAATAAAGCCGCTACGTCAGCTCACAACTTCACGTTAACCCAGCTTGGTACTTACGTCAACACCACTGGAAAAGAACCTCGTCATCGAGACAAGATATAAGCCTTATGTTTGCATGTGATGGTCTGCTCAACAAGCCTTTGACGTGGGAGAGAGGGTGTATAACCTGTACTAGGTTAGGTCATGTTGCTTCACAATAGACCAGGTTGCATAAGGCAAGGATTGAGTTGACCCCCATGTACACTCGTGTGTTCCACTGATGGATAATGTTTGTGGTCAGTGACACGAGTGTTCTTTATAATAAGTGTGATCGGTTGATCATAAAAGGATTTCTTGTTTGCAGACAGCACAGCAAGGAACAATTACTCGTGTGTGTGTGTGTGTGTCTGTGTGTGTATTATGACACTAGTGTGTTTCACAGAATTATGATTCCGGATTCCGAACATGGCATACAGAGCTGTTTTACCGGCAAGCAGGTATTGCTTAAGGAATTACGTTGTGTAGATTGTACACGAAGCTCTACCTATGTTGTGGTCGGGGGTTGAAAGACGGCTCGCCAGTACCTGGCGTCCAGTTTTTGTTAGGTTATGATACAGCACTGGTGGCTAATTCAGGTGAGAAAGTGCAGAAACTGGTGACAGAGTTTTTGAATTCAATCTTGAGATCATTAATTTGATAGGGTTAACATACTGACTCAGCTATGACTCTAAGACTTGCTTCCATTTATAACTTTAACAAGGTTTTAATGATAATTCACACAAAAGAAGACATCTTAATGTTGTTAGTTTTTCTGCAGGTATACAAGAATAACACCATGCCTCGAGGATTAGTCTTCATGGCTAATTATAAAGACTTCGTTAACAATGAGCATACCAGTCGTGAGGGCTCAGAAATTGATGTGAAGAACCTTACAGTTTTATTATCACAAATGGGTTACATGATACCCAAACAACATATCAACTTGAACAAATATGTAAGTATGTACAGATAGCTAATTTTCAGTATTTTCTAGATATGTGTGTCTGTTCTTGGTGCTTCCTCACTAATGCAGGAAACAGTAAACAAGAATGAAAAGGTAACCTGGGGATGGGAGAAAGAATACCTCCCATGTATTTCGTGAGTGTTGTAAAAGGTGACTAAAGGGGGTAGGAGTGTGGGCTGGAAACTCTCCCCTTCTTGTATTTCAATTTTTGAAAGAGGAAACATAAGGAGTCAAGCGGGGAATGCTCATCCTCCTCAAAGGCTCGGATTGGCATGTCTGAATGTGTGTGGATGTAACCAAGATGAACCTGTGTCGAAATGGTGCCAGTGGACTGAACCAGGGCACTTGAAACGTCTGGGGTAAACCATGGAAGGTCTGTGGGGCCTGGATGTGGAATGGGAGCTGTGGTTTTGATGCATTACACATTGCAGCTAGAGAATGAATGGGAACGAATGTGTCCTTTTTGTCTGTTTTCCTGGAGCTACCTCACTGAAGCAGGGGGTAGCGATGCTGTTTCCTGTGGGGGGGGCTAGTGACAGGAATGGATGAAGGCAAGCAAGTGTGAAAGTGTACATATGCATATATGTATATGCCTGTGTATGTATATGTGCACATATGGGCATTTATGTGTATATGAGTGGGTGGGTCATTCTTCATCTGTTCCTTGGCGATACCTCACTGAAGTGGGAAACAGCAATAACATGTAATGATAAAAAGATAATGTGTATTATAATTTTTTTTTCTTCTTTCTTACGTACTCGCTATTTCCCTTGTGAACAAAGTAGTGTCAAGAGCAGATGACTGAGCCTTAGAGGGAAAATTCTTCAGTTGGCTCCTTGCTCTGTTCCTTGTTTTGGAAAGTAATACATATGGATAGGATGAGTGAGATGAGAATGGGTTAGAGCAAATTGGAGCAATATGGCATACATAAGAAAGGAGACTGTAAAGAGACACCAGAAAGTTTGGATGCTGCTAGCTTGAATAAGCTCAGCAGATTTGTTTAAACAAATATGTGTCACAGTCAGCAATTGCCGTGGTCAGCCCTTGAGGGAGTTCCAGGTGTGAGCAGGCATTGGAGATGTAAATAGATAAGATAGATGGCAACTATGTGCTCTTAGGTTCCAGGTGATAATGGTTGTTATGAAAAACCTACATGGTAGGCTACCAGGTTTCCTACCGGCATGTTGGGAGACAAAAAGACAATTGTAGTTCATAGTGCAAATGCAAGCTTTTTCATGTTCTCTGACAGCTTATTTTTTTTTTTTTTCAGGAGACAATAAAAGCACTTCGAGAATTCCTGTCACATGAGGAATTGAAATCCGTGGACTCTTGTATTGTGATTATTATGAGTCATGGTCGTGATGAAAAGTCTTTTTACACTTCTGACAATCTCTACATTACTGTAAATGATGTTGTAGAGAGATTTAGTAATAAAGAGTGCCCAGCCTTAAAAGGAAAACCCAAGATCTTCATCTTCCAGTATTGCAGGTTTGTTTTAGTATGGATAGATTCGTTAAATGTTGAATAGGTCTTCGTAGCTTTTGAATGTGCTTTAAGAAACCATGTTTTTTATAAGTACATTCTAAGAAATAATTATGTATTCTCTCTTGATATGCTTTAACAGATTCACATGTAATGTTCTTCAGATCTTGTAGTTTTCTTCTGCCATCACATAGCTCACTTCACATGACTACAAATTATTTATCCTGTTCTTCTCTATTGATAGAGATGATCCTTTTGAGAGTACATCATCTGTAGGATCAACCTTTGTGAATTTTGAAAAGTGCTTCAGTCCTTTATTGCCCCACTTACCTTGTGAGGATGTGCAGTAGAAACTCCTACTTTCTCTAGGTCCACCATGAGACATAAAGAAAGCAGTGTGAATGATCATTGTAGTATAGTCCAAAGAAGATTGCATTTCCTGCAAAATATTCAATAAATTCAGGGTACCCACCAGTTTGGTAGCCCCTCTGTGGTGTGAGGGATTCATTAGTTACCATTGCTTATGATGTGTTGTTTTGAAGTGGCATATTAAACTGGGCCTTCACCTAAACCAGGGTCATTTCATCTCTTCAAACTATACTTTCTAACAAGGATCCTGACCAAATGTCAAGTGATTCTTAAACTCATAATGATGATTAGCAATATATTTTGGTTAGAAGTTGGAAGTAATTGAACTGTTCAAGAGGTATTCAGTGATCCAGGGTGAGTACATTACCAATGCTTCTCTAGATAAAGTTAACCGTACAAAAGGTGTTAAATGTATGGCAGGTTATAGCAGTGTAACTAATAATATCACATCAGCTGAGGTTTGCACACAAAATAGAATAGTTAAAAGATAAGATGTTACCACCTCTTAATCATGAAGATTGTATGATGAAGGAAAATGGTCACTGCTTAGGCAAAAGCCAAGCAGGAAAAAAAGGACTTGAACAGTTTTTGAAGCATGTTCCTACTACATGAGGAGAGATACATTTTGATCGCCCTTCTTTGATTGTGTCCAAAGAAAAACTGTGGAAAAATGTAGGAATGAGCTTAGGCTTAGGAAGAGGTGCATCAAGGGGTGAGGAAAAGTTGGAGTCATTCAAGGTGGACTTAAATGTGGAAAGATAACCAGGAGTGGCTCTTTCTGTTGGAGAAACACCTAGTATCTTAAGTGGGAAAGTGAGGGAGAGATATTGACACTTAGATTTATCAATAGAAGAGAAGAAAAGTCTTCACACTTTGAAGAAAGGAGAACATTGCCGTATGAATAGCATATGAAATTATTTCCGGCACAGATGAAAGCTAAATGAGAGTTGAAGGAATTTTCCAGATTTGTTATACTAGGTCTCATCTTTGAATGACCTCAGAATGATTAGCCCATGGATTAGAAGAGAAATACAGATATATACTTTAATTCCAAGATTATTATGCTCAGAAGAAAGAATCATTGCTAGGAGGTGATGGTTGGGTTATTAGTATGGGATTTACTCTTAATGGCAGCAGTAGACAGAAGTTGTTGGTAGGAACATTAGGCAGGAGCATTAGGTAAAAGTAGTAAGTTGGATCATTCGTTAGAAGTAAGGAGCATTATGTGAAAGTAGTAAGTTGGAACATTACTTAGAAGCAGTTGTAGGAGCATTAGGTAGGACCCTCTGGAAACACTGCTCTAGAGTTGCCCTCTGCCACTGGCCTTTTAAAAGTGAGGCACTAAAGGCTAAAAGTGACACTGGAATTCATCATTATGGAGACTTTTGCTGTGGCCACCTCCTTCAGGGAGTT
Source organism: Panulirus laevicauda (assembly GCA_032273605.1). Lineage (NCBI taxonomy): Eukaryota > Metazoa > Arthropoda > Malacostraca > Decapoda > Palinuridae > Panulirus > Panulirus laevicauda. The sequence continues at coordinate 8,574 of JAUTXX010431994.1, forward strand.
CCTGAAGGGAACAGGCATCATAAATGCAGATAGATAGATAGAGATTTGATAATGACAAGGGCTGCTGATTATGACATCCATGTGTGTGATTGAAATGTGTTATTATACTATTCCATCATGTTAGGAGACATCTGAAAAGATGTTGCTCAGAAAATGATAACCATATAAGAGTGAGGTGAATATAAAAGGACTTTTTTCCCAAGGAGTAAAGCTACATGTTGGTAAGTTGTATGGGTCTGGTTGTTTAAGCCTAATTTTGGCCTTTTAAGTATTTGGTTCATCTCTTAAGTTTACCCTTATTATTTTTACTTTATTTCTATTCTTGTTTGTACTGGCATTTGGGAGACATTGTAATGCTTCAGTGATTTTACTAGTCTTATCAAAATACAGATATCATCAGTAGTTATTTTGTGCATTAGATCATAGGCATCTAAGTATGTGGACATGCATGATGTCTTGAGTTTTTATAGATTTTGATGCATTTGTAGAATGAATTATTCAGGGGAAATTTTATATTTGTCACCCTGTTTTAGATTCAAAACAAAGTATGTATGGCACAGAGTTAGGCTCATTGATAAAGTGTCAAAGATGTTAAGATTTTCAGTATTGTGTAGACATTTTGTATAGTTTTTTTGTGAAGTCTTAATTGTCTTTTGATATATTGCTGCACCCTACCTTTTATGATTTTTTTTTTTAGTTAATCATAAAAGTATAAAAGGAAAATGAATTAACAGGGGTTCAGGACCCGATGTTGGAGTAGAAGCAACACCTCAAAGAGTAGTGTACTCTCGTGGTCTTAATGTCCAGACAGACTCGGCTCATTTTGGTGAAGCAGTTGTGCATAGGGATCCTACCTTCACTGACATGTACATCGTTTACTCTACAGTTGAAGGTAAGAGGAAAACTTCCAAAAATAGTTTTCCAGTTATATATTTCCTAATAAGTATTATTATTGTTTCATTTTTTAATTTTTTTTTAAGTACACCCTGGCATTTAATTGGAACAGCAGCACCAGTCAAGAGCTGAATGGTTAGTAGGGCACCCTTGACTGCCATCAAGTGACTGGGACCTGCATAACTTCAAACAACACTGCTTCTAGACTTGCAGCTTTCTCTACATTTCGGCAACATTTGCTGCCCAGATCCAAACTCCAGATGCATAAATGCCACTTACAGATCTGTTTCTTTCTCCAGGTATTTCTTGCACAAATACTTTAAAGCAAACACGTAGTCCACACATTCTCTACCTCTCCTAAAGCCACACTGTTCCCCCCCAGTCAGATGTTTGTATACTCACATTCTCTACCTCTCCTAAAGCCATGCTGTTCCTCCCCAGTCAGATGTTTGTTTACTCCTCCACTCCCTTAATCACCACTCCTGTACACCTAATGATTATACTCAGTAGAATTATACCTCTATTTCAAGCATTCACTTTTGTACCCTCAATCAGATATGGACCAGATACCTCTCTTTTCTCTTGCACTTGCAATTTAACCACCTCATATTACCACTCACTGCACTTTCTAATATGCCAACTTTCCAAAAATACCTGACTCTGCACCCACATATGTAAGCTCTGTTTTCCTGAATTTTCCTTAATCCTCTCTCTGTCATTTCATTTACTCTCTGTGACACTCAGTTTGTGTTGGTGTTTATGTACAGAGAACTCCATTTCCAAGCTCACTCACTTTCACCCCTCTTTTTCACACATTATTTCCCCTTTTCCTTAGATATTACAAACTTTCACCACCCCAACAACATCACATCTAAGAAGTGATCTGAATAATCCCACCTTTTGCCTCTCTCAGCTCTTTCCTAAAGCAACCTCTCCTTTGCATGCTTGTCACTTAGCACATACGCTTAATCCCCAACCTCGATCACCCACATACACTAACATGCACCCTACCCTTTCTGTATTTTGGACATCAGTATAATGTTACTTACCAGGGTGCTATCATGGTCATTCAATGAATAATTTTTGTGATACGTGTGCATTATAGGGTCTTTTGGGTAGCTATATAAGGCACCCCAAGCAAAAGATGACCCACTGGTGTTGCCTGGAGGTCTCAGTGACCCACTAATGACCTTGATGTGTGGTTGTAAGCCTTTTCTAGGGACTTCTTAGGTCTAGGGCTTCCACCCCCACTCATAGTGTCTGCTGCCACACCCTCATTTCAATCTTACTTAGGATTCACTTCTCCAGTATCTAAAGTGATTTTGCTAAACTGCAAATGATTGAATCCTTATTCACAAGAAAAGGACAATGATTTTGATAGTTTTTGGTGCATGTAGTTTTGCAAATGAAAAAGTGTACTTTTCCATCAACAAAGAAAATTTCTTTTTTATGTAGGGAAGGTGCCACTTGCATTTCGAGAGGGTTAAACTGTAACAGGTATTTCTGATTTCTAATTCTTTATCAGCTCTCTGCAAGTTGTTCCCCATTTTCATTTATATCAGGTATCCCATGCCCCCCAATTATTCTCTTGATTGCCACATCACTCACTCTTGCATTCCAATCTCGTATATGTATTTTTATAGGAATAAGACCTGCTTGATGCAGACAGGATACATAGATATAAAAAGTTGTATGATGATAGAGAATATTCAAGAAATGGGGTTCCTTGAGTGTAAAAGTCCCTCACCATTCTATTCAAATAGGTAATTATAAATTGGTAGGTACACACACATTTTGGAAGACTTCACAGTATAAGAGCTAAGAAGAATTATATTTAGCATGTAGCTAATTTCTTTTATTTTTACCTTTTGCAGGTTTTGTATCATTTCGTCACCCTAACAGAGGATCATGGTTGATGGAAGCTATCTGCCATGTTTTTATGAACAATGCTCATAATTCGGAACTAGAGTCTCTGATGAAAATGGTAAGTTGTAACAAAGGAACTAAAATGTTTCAGTTTTAGAAGTACTTTGCTCAAATATTGAAACACTAAGAAACAAATTGTGTAGAAATTCGTAGGATTTTTATGTCAGTGTAATGTTAACACATAGTCAATAAAGCAAAAGAATAATGACTAGTATCAAGGCAAAGATGCTTTGCAACAAGAAAGAGTATGCTGTGGTCATCTAGATTGTCACTTTTGGCATTCCCAGAAAACATGCAGAAAGGGCTTCTGGATCCATATTCTTAGTTGAGGAGAGAGATTCAGCCCTATGAAGGATTGCTAAGTGTGGCTGATGGTAGGGTGGCAGATGTAGGATGCTTGAGGTGAGGAAAGAAGTGAAGTAGAGAGTCATGGTAAGAGGTTTGGTGAAAAGAGAATAGTTGGTGAAATCCTTGTAGAAGATGAAGTGCAGCAAAGTGGCTGGAGTGGATTGGATTGCAGTTGAATTTCATCAGATCGGGTGTTTGTGTTATGGTTTGTTAGTTTGGATTTTCAGTTTATGTGTGGCTCATGTTGAAATACCTGAGAATTGGTGGAATTCCTGTATGTAGTGAAGGGGTACAAAAGTAAATGTTCAAATTACAGTTTAGATGGACCTAATAAGTTGTATGGAAGAGTATTGATTGAGAGGGTGGTGGCTTGCACAGATTGAGAAGGAACAGTGTGACTTCAGGAGTAGTGGAGAATGTGTAGACCAGATGTTTGTCTTGAAAAGTGTGTGCAAAACATACTTAGAGAAACAGGAGGGCTTGTATGTGGCATTTATGAATCTAGAGACAGAGTACGATAGGGTTGATAGAGATGCTAAGTGGAAGGTGTGGGAGGAAAGCTGTTAGAAGCAGTTACGGGTTTTTATTTATTTGATTGGCATTGTGTTTGTCAGGGTTTGGCAGATCTGTGAGTATTGATTGTTCAGAATTGTGAGGCAAGGATGAGCTTTTTATTAGTCCTCTGTCCTTGGTACTTGTAAGTTTTCTGAGGGCATTTTGCTTTTTTATTAACTTTAGTGTTCATGTTACATTTCCACGTTTGTATCCTGGATCCCACCCACCTTTCAGACGGTACAAATATTAGTCCATCTCATTACAAGACCCTTATATCCAAGATTCAACTTCCACACTGAAGACACAGAACCCATGCTCCTTCCTTATCCTGCACTAACATCACAAAGATGGATACAGTATCACTTCACCTGACAGCTCCTTAGAAAGGGATCTTGGGAAGGATGGTAGAGCATCAGTCAGTTGACCAGATAGTTCTCCTAATTCACTTTTTTATTGATTTAAAGAACGTATATGTCCAAGAGGATATATATCTTGATGTTGATAGAGAAAATTTTTCCTTTTACTA
>JAUTXX010432105.1:0-12821 GCA_032273605.1 Panulirus laevicauda
AAAATAATAATAAAAAATAAAAAACATGGGTTTCAGTGGTTGAACTTACAGTGTTGTCCAGGGATGTAACCTCAACCTAAGTTGAAGCCTCAGTGTAATAGATTAACTTACATTTGCCTTATAGGGGTATTTATCCATTTAATTTATCTCTTAACAGTGAAAGTAAGATCCTTTGGTTGATAATAGAATTTTATTGAAATGCTAGTCTCTAATAGATACGTTTCTAATCTCCAATGTATGCAATCCCAACCTGTACCCATATCGTTGAAAAGAAAGCAGTAAAATTAGTGATAACAAAAACAGTGGCCCTGACTTTTGCTCTAAGCCCCATTTATAATCCTTTCTCATTCAGTACTGTACTACAATGCCTTACTTTTCATCTCATGGTCAATATCTTTTGATATGCTTCCAATGCACATAGTGTATCTTTTATATGATACAGTGAAACAACTCGCAAATTAAAAAATCCATGAATCAATCTAAAGGTAACCAAAAAAAGTTTTTATATCATAGCGAACCTTAAAATGATCATAACAAAACATGAAAACCAGACTACAGTATCAACAGTAAAATATCAGGAATTCAAAGAAGCTGAAACTTACTTTTTAGAAAATGGAGCATTAAGTTGGTACCCTGACAGTCAACTTATAATGCAGTATTTCAGCCTAGATTTAAGTGTGCTATCAGTACACAATTATTCTAGTAAAGTCTCACAATTCATGATCCCCATGTGTTAGGAGCTATTACCACTAAAGTAACCATAACTGAAGAAATTTAATACAGTCCATAAAAATCCATCCTTTAGGACAGTGCAATTGGCAGATATAAAGAAACTAAGATGTAACATGAACTTGTTTAAATGTTTGAAGTGTCACTGGGTACATAAACTTGGGAAACACAAGAAAAGTGAAGATTTTCAGCATACATTCTTTCTACTGTATTTCCTTTTAATTTTTTTTCCTTTGACCAGCTTGGTATGTATCTTTAATATATATCTAGAGGAACTTATGAGGAATTTTAAGATAGGGAAAAATTATCGTAATAATGCTACAAGAAATTGAAATAAAGATAATAGGTATATAGACAGCATATGTTGTTGGGATGATTGATGCTGCAAAAACGAGATGGCTGGCAGAGCCACCGCAAGTATGGATGAAGCAGTAAAGTGAATCAATTGTTTGGTGGAGATGCTGCAACATTAACCACACTTGAATATGGATAACGGCCACCTATGAGTGATAAATTGAAATTTTTTTCTGGATCCTTCTTTTCCCAAATTATGCATTTACTTAAATGTTGGGTGTGGAAATATTTATAATCGCAGAATTAGGAGGTGTTCAAACCTAATTATGCAGCACACAATAAGTATTTCTTGCATTCACAGCCTGGAACAGCTGCACCAGCTAAGCTCTTAGTAATCTCCGGTGGTGATGGCTATGAAGACTTCCGCAATTCTGGAATGTCAGAGCTCGCAGGGCGTGATGATTCCACCAACCACTTACTTCTGTGGCAGGTTTGAGGCTCATAGAAATATATATGTAGTGATGCAGTAATGGAACCTTCCATGAAAGAATCTACCTGAATAACTTCCCAGTGGGCATTATCAGTGACATTTAGAAAGGTGTTGGCAGGATAACCTATGTGGAATGCTGTTTCTCAAACCTCTCTTCAAAGTTGAGTCTTAATGATCTTCATATGCCCTGGCTGAACTTTGAGAGATGATCTGGATATATATATTAGGGATCTACTTTGAGTTTTACATGTTGAGAAGATTATGAATGCAATTTTAATGAGATGCAACTTAACGAATTTGTGAACTGGTCAGTATCATATAAAATGAGAAATATTTAATCCTTATTGAGAATATGTTACCACTTATGTGAATTTTAAAAAAGATAGATTTTCTAGAGATGAACTCACAGAAAATTTTTTAAAATTTGAAAGTATTCATAAGGTACCCATGTGAAACTCTTGGTTTCTCTCTAGCAACCAACTGTGCTATTACCAAATACTTCCAGATGAAAGCATTTTCTATGTAGCACCCTAATCAGTCTTGAGCTCATGTACTGATGAGACTCAAAGAAGTGATTTGTATGGTGTAATTATGGGTGTAACAAGATCGACTAATGTGCCAGATAACTTATATACTGTATGTAATCTTCTGAAGATTTATTTTCTGAAATTGTCATTTTTCCTAAATGTACTTTCATAAAAAAAGGTAATATATGTACTGTATTTGCATTTCTTATTTGCCTAATGTTCCAGCAAGACTCCTTGTTGAGTGGCATTTATTTCATGCAAGTATTAAACTTGTTTTCTTCTCCATCTTTATATTTCTATTATTCTGACTCAAGAAATTAATAGTAAATTGCCACTTCATCCAGTAACCCTAATTATGCCTGCCTTAGTAAATGTCAGACCATGTGATATAAAACATGAATGCTTAGTGATATTGAACCTGATTCTTCTTTCCGACAACGAAGTGTTTGCCTCATCCAGAGACTCTTCTGAGCTGCAGTTTTGTAAAACGTGATACTGAAGCACCAAGACACTTGCGATGGTCTCTCAAGAAGGGAATAGAGCTTAAGTTTTAACGCTGGCATTCTTTAGTTGACATTTTCACAGCAGAGAAGTCAAACATTGTTTGGAGTTCATTGACTTTTGAGTGTCCGTTCCTTACCAAGAGGAAAAATAATACTTTTGATAGATAGTACAGTTACAAAGAAATATTCATGAGATAACAGCAGACCGTATCATTCTGCCAAACCAAAGGGACATTCCAACACAAATGGCTACACTTGAGTGAATTCTGTTCTTTTGTCATGGATGATTCATGCCAGTTTCCCATATCAGTGGTTATTATACAATTCAATATTTTGTGCTGAAGTAATGCTAGTAATATATGTTTATGGGTTCTGAAACATGAGTGAAGCAAAAGTAAGACATTCTATGAACTGGAACAAAACTAATTTCAACTGTTTAGTGAAATAAGTGTTTTACTAGTCATACTGCTATAGTGATGGTGGCATTTACAGTGTTAGGGACCTTTATTAATGCAATATGGAACATGGAGAACTTTACTTAATGTGCTGGATGTAATTAAGTGCCATCATAGATGATAAGGAAAAACAAATTAAGAGCTCATCCATAACTTAAGTAAAGGTTCTAACAAGTGTAAATTCAATCATCCATAGTCATCTTAGCAAGTAGGCACATCATCATTATCATTTAAAGAAGAGCTAACTTTTGTGAACTTTTCACTGGAAAATATAGTAAGTTCTAATGGTATATAAAACACCATGAGAAATTTTGAGTGTTCTGACATTCTGCATTTGAATGCGTATTGTAGATGAATATGTATAGTAGAATTCCAATAATTCAGAATACATTTGAAACCTTTTCTGAACTGAATAAATGGAAGATTTTTGAAAATTGTATTAGAAGACATGTCTGTACTTATAAGAACCAAAACCCATCTGTTGAAGTATAATGGGCAGTGGTCAGAGAGAGGGGGGTACATTACTGTTCTGTACTGTGAATTGTGTACTTTACTTTTCTTACAGTTGATATTAATCTTAAACTAATAGAAAAATGTAACTTTTGACTTTTTTCAATTATTTTATTTACATTTCTTTTACTTACCAGCACTAGTTGACAAGCCTTTACTTTTGTCTTTAAACATAAAACATTTTCTTTAGAATTTTCCTGTATATTTTGCAAATGTACTTGTAGAAGGTTCAGAGGCACTTGAACTAACCTCTATCAACATACTGTGGATTCTACTGATCTCAAAACACTGAAGGATCTCCACAGTTTGTAAAGGGTTTTATGTCCTTAAAGCAAGGCATCAACATACAAATGGTGCTCAAGCTATGAAGGCACCACATGAGACTCACGCTATGGCTACTGCAACTCTATTACACCAAAGGCACAGGTCTTTTAACTATGAATTGCAAAATGATTTTCCAAGAAGATAGTGTTCAAACTCATACTTTCCAAATTATGAAATGATGAATTATTGGAATTTTACTAAATTCTATTCATTTCAGTGATTGTGCAGAATTTTGACGATAGTTATGGTAGCACTCAATAAACATAGAAACATCAGAACTACTTGCTAATATCTTTCCCCTCTGTTACATAAAGTTATTGAGTTATAGCTCATCTTCTGTCAGCTCTGACCATAGACTTTGTTATTTTGCTCAAAGTAAATAAAGTTATGATACTTTCTTGTGTCCATGTTTTGATAACTAAATATCTGTCATCAGCCAGAGCCTGAAAACTGTCTTCAGTCAGGTTAGATTTATGTTTGTCATTGTAAGATAAACACCGAAGTTTATCTTGTGCTTATGATTTGTTGAAATCCATTGCATTTCATTGTTAAAACAGTTTTATATGTAATATAATATTGTGTTTTGCCTACTTGCCAGGATGCAAGTTTATGTTATATATTTTTTACAAAAGGGAGCACTTGTCATATAGAAAATGTCCGAAAATGTGCAGGTCTATGTTGATGCTGCATATCTGTTATAATGAAATTATGTGAAATTTTATTTTCTTAGTGATATATTGAATTACTTAAAAAAATATAATAATGTACTATCACTAGTAATTTAGCCCATGAGATCAATGATTGTGACACTTGAAAGGTGTCTTTTTGTTTCATTTTCCATGAGCTGTACCATGATAATGAATCAATATGAAGCAACTGACCTTACGGGTTAACTATCACTGATCTCATTCCCTCACAGGTCACAAGCACAACATCCACCACACCACTACTTCAGTGCTCTTCTTTCTTCTTTATAGATTTTATCTCTCATAGAGATTTTTACTTATACTTATATAAATATATATATGTATGTACAGTATATATATATTTTCAATCAAGGATACAGCATATTGCAACCTTGATTTCGCATTGAACAAGTGCAAAATATTTTTAGCTCTTATAATACTGTTAAACTGTAGCGTAATGGCTATGATTGTACCATTATGGTATTTAATTGCAGAATCTTGAAGCAGTAAGCATATATTATCATTCAGTCTGCTGCAAAGTAAAGTACATTTTGCATTTATCACAAATGATAGGAAGTTTTTATCACCTAACCTTCCATGAGGATTGAACTATATTGTAGCAAGTACAGTCTTATCATTTTCCAAAGAAGGCACCACACTTGTTTGAGTACTTTCCTCATTTATTCATATTTTACCCAAAGATTCATTGGGGTGATATGGTTCTTGGGAAACTGCTCCAGGTTAAACTAGAAGAGTAATGACCTGGTTAGCAACGGTTAGGTGGATGTGGAGCCTGTAACTGTGATCTGACCTCAGACAGTCCTTGGAAGAAGACACTTGCTTGCTGCAAGACTCTATTATACAAACTTTAGCAATACCTGTATGAATTGTCTTACAGTAATCAAAGCCATATGTCATCTGCCATTGGTCAACTGAGCTAGCCTACTGGTGTTGCCACACATGGATCTTCCATGAGCTGGCAACGATGTTCTTGTTGGGCTTATCCTACTGTGACCATATCCCAACACCCTCTCTTGTCTTCTGCTGTATTTATGAGTTGACCAAATTACTAAGATATTAATAAATTTTAGTAAAAAAATTGTTTTTATTATTACCAATTACTATGGAATATTTGACAGGACAGCCTGAATGACAAAAAACATAATTACAGAATTCTTCTTCTTTAAAGGTAAACAAACCTTAAATATATTTAATAAATATGTGTAACATCAGCAGATTCAAGCATTCAAAGCAGCATAACAATTTTGACCAAATATGTTATTTTGATCCATTATGGCATGTTCTTTGAAGCCTGGATAAACAAAAAAAATAAAAAAAATTCCCATGAGATTGGACACCAAGAATGATATTTAAAGGAGAAACTTTAAGTACAGTATAAAAGTATATCAAGTCCTAAACTTGAGTCTCATCTTCAGCAAGAAACTTTGGGTTTTGAATCAACTATTACTCATAAAAGATAATTTTCCAACTACAATATACTTCTGTCAGCACATTGCATGAATGTTATTAACTCTCATACCTGATTCCAATGCTATAAGGAACATAATTTTAAAAAAATAATATAAAAGATCAATGATCTTTAAAAGCTCATGTCTAGACTGAGATGAGGGAAAAAACTTGTTTCCTTAGGAAAAAAAGGATCTCAGTTTAACTGATAAAGAGCTAACGTGATCAATGTCAAAACTGGCAAAATTCTCCTATATGTTGCAAGAGTGCTACTGGCTTTTGTTTTGCCATGAAAATAATAAGAAAAAATCTATAAATATACCGATTCTATCAGCCTCAACAGCTCTCCACAGACTGTACTGTATCTGAGTAGAACAAACATTATGTGAAAGGTAATCTGCTAAGTTATCTTTAAAACTTACCCTACCTTCCTGCCCCAGGATTCCCTTCTATAGGGTTCCTGTAGTATTCTGGGAGCCAGCCATGTCCACAGGTCAAGCAGTATGGTGATGTTGAGTGTACGTTTTTGTAAATGTTAGGGGTCGCATTAGCTAGGCAGTGTTCTTCATATGTTGCTTAAATGAAATATGAATTATGAAATTTGAAGAAAAAATTCATGTTTCAATTCATGTTTTTAGATTTCATAAAAAACATTTTCCCTTCACTTGAATAATACCATTTTGGAAAAAGCCTAGTTTTAGCTGTTCATTTTTTTGAAGTTAAGCTGGCCTCTAACTAGCTTTGACTTCGAAATGGCTCGTTTTGACAGTTAAATCTAAACTGTTTTGCCTGAAAAAGGTGCTTCAGAACTGTACCTTTGTCATATTTTTTCTCTTGAGTATGACATGATTTATTTTTTCTGCAGTATAAAAGGCTCTTCAAACACTCACTCAATTCCTAGATCCCCTTAAAGAAAACCACCTCGCAAAGCCTGCTTTAGGATGAATATTGGGGTCAAAGGTAGAACAGCACTTATATGAAAGAAAAAAAGTAGGAAAAACAGCTAAACTTCCGTATTATGCAGCTTATAACTGCAAGGATTTTTTTTAACTGTCGCTGATTTCAGTTCGTCTCGGCCAACAGGTTTCATCTCACTCACAATGATAACTATACCCTAAGAAAAAATGCGGTCTTTACAATGACAGGGAAAAGAAACCACCAAACCCACCTCTAAAAGGCCTCACAGCGTTCTCAACTTACCCATCACCCATTCCAAACACCATCTCCTTAGTGGAAAGATCATTAAGATACCATTCGGCGTCTCACTGGTGTACTATCAAAGTGTGCAACTAGATAGTTCAAAAACAAAAGGCCCTGTATTGCAAACCAGGCGACAACATCACACATCACAACATCCTCTGACCCACCACTATCATTCAACAATGCCCATGTATCACCATATACGTCGTCACCTGGGTAAGTTGGATGATCCTATCAGTGTTGATATGGGGGTGATAACGATGTCTGTCCTTCCTGCATGAGTTCAGCTTAATGATATTATACGTGATGATAATGACATTATGGACGTTACAGATGATAAAAAAAATGTTCTGATTATACTGGGCCTTCTTGAAAGGGTGGAGGGGGAAGCTAAATGCTCATCTTCCTGTCATCAAACGATGATGTCGCTCGTAAGTTATGCACTTTCAAGTCGCTTTAACAATCTAAGTGGAGCGGGAAGCTCAGGGTCTGCTAGAAAAGAATAAAACGTGAACTGACAATGTCGTTCTTACGCATGACGTCCCATCCATAAGATAAATCATGAACATTAGCAACGCTAGATTTGTTGTAAAACTGTGGCGCAGATAAATTGTACAGAACAAATGACAGCATTAATTATGTTGTATCGAATCCTCATTCTTGACGTGATTCTCATCTACTTCTAAATCGTCATAAATATAATTTAATGTCTCCCCTCAGTTTTTTTTTTTTTTTTTTTTTGCATGAGTATCTGAACACCCATCAGCCACACCGACCGGCGGGTGACGATTGTACTGTGCCTCGTCTCAGTTCATTTTACAATGTAACTAGTAACAGTTAAGTGTACACAAAGTGTGTCTTGCACAGCACCCTTCGGTCTTTTGTTCTTAAATGACCTGTAATCGGTTGAAACTTCAAATACCCGACATGCAATTTATGATGTTTAAAACATCATGCCAAACACTGGACATATTACCTGTAATCAGATGAAACATCATGCCAAGCACTGGACATATTACCTATAATCAGCTGAAACATTATGCCAAACACTGGACATATTACCTACAATCAGCTGAAACATCATTCCAAACACTTGACATATTACCTATAATCAGCCAAAACATCATGGCCAAAAAAATTGATGGTAATCGTATTACTTACCTTCCGCCGGCCAGCAGGTGTGAGCCTGTGGAAGCCTTCAGTCACACACAAGTGCTGAGATTCTCAGGAATTTAATCACTTTACACATGTTCCAGGTAATTACCACTGTATTCTGGTTATAGTTATAAATTCTGGAGGTTGTATTATTGTACTGATCATTGTTATTACTACATATCGCAATGTTTCACCAAATTTTTCACTAATCACTAATTGTAGCCACTCCTGATCATCAATTACAATACTGTCATGATACACTAATATTTTCCACTATATTTTTCATTAATCACAAACTTAACCCAGTGTAGATATTACAGCAAAAAAGATCTAACTTTTTTTTCCAACCCAGTCAAGTAAGTTCAACGTAACGAGAGTAACATTACATATCACGGATAACCTTATAGACAGCGACCCAAGCACAGTCTGCGAACCACTGACAATGTCACCATGTCCTGGGGATTGGGCGGGGCCAACTAACAAGGATATAACAAGAAGTTTGACAATCGAATCGGTAGTTTTACTGGATCCAATTGTTGGAAAGGAAAATAATACGATTTCTGATGTAATTAATTTGTGAAATTTATCATCAAACTGTAATATCTGTGTTGCTAAGATTGCTAGTGGATATTGATCGACATATACAGATATATGGTCCGACCACGAACGTAAACACAGGGAGAACATGAGGCGGAACAACAGTCACTGGTATACCTAGAGCTACTGTGGCCCATGTAGCAACGAGGCGTGTCTTGGTCACCTGTATCAGGTTTCACGTCATGCTGCCTCATTACACACACAAGTATACACATACACCCTTTCCCACACACATATACTGGTCGATAAAATGGGTACTTGACATAACCTAGGCTTTGTGTTGTGTGTGTATGTATGCTTACATACATAGAAGTAAAAGCCTTATCACAAATACACAAGGCTGAGACGAAGCAACACGAGTGTAAGAATCTCTCCCCGTAGAACACAAATAGTAATCACATACAAGAGAAAAACATAAACTGAATGTCGACAGTTCATTACGTCAGGACAGGAGTTATGTCGCCAACCGCGCACCCCACCTCAGGATCCTCCGATAACGTGAATTTCCGATTTTTTAAAGGGCTTAGGACAACATTTGCAGATGCACACACAAAAAAGACTTCAGCGGGTGATCTGGTTGGCTTGTGGGAGTGGTATAACAGAGAGATGGGCACGAAAACACGTTAAACAATACCAATGCTTTATTGGTAAGGTCCATAAAGTGAGAGTCTAGGTACAGTGAGCTACTGGAGGTGCTGGATTATGAAGAAGAGGTAAAGTTAGGTAGGTCGAGTAATACGAGATAATCTTGGCTGGGGTCGTATGTTCCTGGTGATGGGAGGTGAAGCATGAGCACGAGGGAGAAGCGCCTGGCTGCCGAGGCTAGGTGTAGCTCCTGTAGGAGGAGGTGAGTGTGGTTCGTATCGTGGTTCCTGGAGTGTGCGGCGGCTGCCGATCTGTGCTAGGGTTGCAGGAGTCCCGCGGGCGTGGCCGTAGGTCCCTTGTCGTTACAGCTGCTGCTCGTGACGGGCGGAGGTGATGTCTCACGTGAGTCCTGCCGAAGGTTGACGTCGGGGATGAGGCATCACAATGAAACCTACCAGGAAGATGAAACGCCAGGAGTCATGCTGAGACAACTACCGACGAAGGAAACGCCCTAAGGGCGATGATACCCGGGTATCTAAGAAGCGGTGAGGTCAGATCCGGGAGGGGTAGATACTCCCTAAGGGAATTAGAGATGTCGAAGCCGAGTGTCTCAAGCTTCTGACCTCTCTCCAAGCTGTTGCACCGCGTTTCAGTCCGTAAGAGCGGCGCCTCTCATGAAAATAGTTAGGTCATCTATAATTACAGCGGCAGCTTCTGATCTGCCACTGCCGAACATCAAGTGCGGTTATCAGGTGATTAATACTGCAGGTGCGACCGTAGTTGGGCCACCAAACACATTTCTCTGAGGGTTATTAGGTCGGGTGATATCACACGAGGACACCTGCCATCCGGTCAAGGCGTCGTCATTAACATGATACCTTGTAGGGTTGACAGTGGGTCGGCGCAAGACGAAATAACACGGCTGCTCTGTGTGGGATGCCGTGATCGGGACGGGCCGTATATCTTTTCGCCCACTGAAATAAAGCTCAGATTATAACTCAAATCATGCTACTGATGCCTTGAAATTTTTAGAATACATTGTATGGCAAATAGTATGCTCTGCACAGCACATGTGCTAAACACAGCGCAATCGCAATGTATCAACAAAACAGCAAACAATAGCAACTTAGTTATATCTTGCAAACCAAAGTTGGTCTTCTGATACACATTCACGGAGCAAACTACCAAACACTATTTGCAAAGCAGATGTTGCAATGTTAATTTACTTATCCAGGATGAGAGAGGAGGACATGTAAACGACTGCTGTTTGGAAAGAGCTATATGGACGTAAATAAAGTTTTTCACGTGCAGGTCTGGAATCACAGTTCATGTTGCTATGAGTGATCGATTAAAAAGTGGGGAACCATTGAGAATGCCATCTAGAAATAATGTAATCAAAGTCTCTTATACACATATTTTCTAGGGTGAGAGTACTGATGATTGTGGTAATTGACAGAGTGATAACAAACGATTTCCGATACCAAGTCGACTGTAAATGCGATGATGTTTGTAACGAACATGAAAATGACGAGATTTATAAACATATTTCCTGTAATACACATCTCATGCTGGTTTTTGTAAACACTACAAACACTGTGAGGTGTCTAGAAGTGATGTTTCCAGTAAGAAGCACAGTCCTGAACAGCCAGTAACACAACAACTGTGGAAGAACAACTGGGATGCGAGCTGTCACACACAACAGTCCTGAACAGCCAGTAACACAACAGTGTGGGAGAACAACTAGGATGACGAGATGTTATACACAACAGTCCTGAACAGCCAGTTACAGATTCTTTTGAGTCTTCTCCGGGTGGAAGCTTGTCCATAGAGGACTATCAGTCTCCCACAAGCGGTAAATACATTGATAACACCTCAATCTAAGAAGCAAATACGTAAAAGTAACAACCCTACAAAGATGAAACTAGGCGTTCGCTGCTGTCATCCAACCCATGAAAAGCCACTTAGTGTAAGTCTATGATTATGACCATAAAAACTTTACAATGTTTGTTGTAAAATAAACAAGAAAGCTCACCACAGACAACTCCAATTTCCCTAAGGTAGTGCAATTTACAAAGCCATATTAGGTGCTGATACAAGCATTGTAAGTTCTGGTCATCCACACAGAACTGCCTTAACCAAGACACAACCTCGTGATCAGTAACAGTGACACCATACAAGCACTATACGACGTTCATAACCCGTGGGTCGGAAACAAAAGCTAATAATTCGCTAAGACTGTTGGTGGATTGTCCCAGATACATCAAGTATGGCGAATGAACTATAATGTGCCGGTATCCCCTCACGCACTGTGACAACGTCCCAGTACCAGTTCACATATCCATACGTTTAGTAATTTCACCAGCCACATAGTAAGTAAAAAAAAAACAAAAAAACGAAGATAACGAGGAATATAAAGCACATGAATTATTGGGTGCCTATATTCACCACCATATTAAAAAAAAAAGTGCATATCGAACCAAATCTCACTCAAGAGACATGCAAGAAAAATACTTCTTAACGTACACAGTAACATTACAACACACACACACACACACACTAGAAATAAGATATTAAGCAAAGTAGCTTCTCCCACTTCAGTACAATGAGCGTAGGTCATCTAGCCTAGCTAACCAGAACTACATCGTAGCATAAACTGATGACAACAGCGGCCGACAGGCGTGTCCTGTACTGCGGCGGTGTGGACGAGTGAGCCATGAAAGTTAGAGGACAGGAGGCGCTACCACTGCCTTACTGATGCCGTGGGCCTGGGATACTTGCTGTGTGCTTGTTAGAAATGTGTGCACAAGCATTATCTGGCCTCGCAGATATCATGGTAAAGTGGAGCCTGGTAGATGCACCCTATCAGAGGATTAAAAACGGTGTGTTACCCCTCTGTGACCAGGTGCTTCCTCTACTGGTCAAGTGGCTCTGTCCGGAACTTTGGCAAAGTTATCTGCTGTCCAAGGGAGGGACAGATAACAGAAGACTTGATGGTCTATGATGATGCTATCTGCTGGAGGGAGGCCAATACGTGGATGGAACAGGTAACACAAGACCTGGTGGTCTCCGATGAGTTTTTTGCTGGAGGACAGTACATGGGAAGGACAGAGAACTGAGAGAGTTTTTGCAACATGACATTCAGAACTGGTCAGTCAGTAACTTTTAAGAATACTAAGAATACATAATTTTAAGGTGAGACAATGGAACATTTTTGTCCATATATACCTCGCACACATGAGGGGGGAGGGGGTTGTTATTTCATGTGTGGCGGGGTGGCGATGGGAATGAATAAAGGCAGA
>JAUTXX010432216.1:0-12821 GCA_032273605.1 Panulirus laevicauda
GTAGTAGTAGTAGTAGTAGTAGCAGCAGCAGCAGCAGTAGTAGTAGTAGTAGTAGTAGTAGTAGTAGTAGTAGTAGTAGTAGTAGTAGTAGTAGTAATGGAAGTAGTAGCATTAGCAGCAGTATTAGTATAGCAGTAGTAGTAATAGTAGAAATAGCAGCAGCACCTGATTTAGTAAAAGTAGTAGTAGTAGTAGTAGTAGTAGTAGTAGTAGTAGTAGTAGTAATAGCAGCAGTAGTAGTAATAGCAGCAGTAGCAGTAGTAGTAATAGCAGCAGCAGCAGTAGTAGTAATAGCAGCAGTATTAGTAGTAGTAGTAATAGCAGCAGCAGCAGCAGCAGAAGTAGTAATAGTAGTAGTAGTTGTTGTTTTCGTTACCATCCCTTATCACGTCCCATTACTCGTTGTGAGACAGTCCTCACCACAAGCCCATCACTCACTCCACTGTCTGTCTTTACCAGCAGTCACACCACTCCTCTCACGAACAGTCCTCACCAACGACCCGTTACACATTTCACTAGCAGCCCTCACCAACGTCCCGCAACGCATTCCACTAGCAATCCTCACCAATCCACTTAACAGTCCACCGACAGCCCTCACCAACGCCCCATAACCAATTGTCCGCCGAGTCGTTCCTTCGAGAGCCAGTCAATCCACAGGCAGTCCTTAATGAAAGTCAGTGTGTCGTCTATCTGGTAGCCTTTGCTTCACACCTACCATCAGTCCTCAGTACATTGCATCCCCTACTCATCTCACTGTTTGTTCCACTAGCAGCTTCAATACACGTACCACTGCTTATACCGTCAGAGGGTCCAATACATGTCATATTGCTTGTACCACAAAGCAGCTCCACTACATATCCCACTGTTCGATCCACTAGCAGCTCCCATACACATCCCTCTGCTTGTACCACTAGCAGCTCCACTAAATGTCCCACTGCTTGTACCACTAGCAGCTCCACTTCATATCCCTTAGCTTGTACTAATGGCAGCTCCACTACATATCCCACTCCTGCACCACTAGCAGCTCCACTTGTCCTACTGCTTGAAGAATTAGCAGCTCCACTTGTCCCACTGCTTGAAGTATTAGCAGCTCCACTAAATGTCCCACTGCTTATACCATAAGCAGCTCCGGTACTCGTCCCTAATCTTGTCCCAGTGGCTCTATCCTGATAGCAAGCTTCATCACTCTTCCTCTAAAACAGTCCAATCATCACGGAGTTTCTAATTGCCTGCCCCGCAAACAGCCCTCACTTGATCCCGCCAATCGTCCCATTAGTTCGGTTTTGGCGAATTTACTGATCATCCGAAGCTTACTGTGTGAGCGGGAGGGCAGAATGATTACAGAGGTCGCCCACGGTCTTGATCCGTCCCACAGCACTGGGCAGAATTACGGTATAAAGTTAGACATTACAAAGTTGGTTCATAGCATCAACTCAGTCTTTTCAGACAGCGGATACGGTTGCGAAAAGAGGATTCGGTCACTTCCAGTTACCTGCAAGGTCTGTTTAGATTAGTTTCGATAAGGTTAATATGTCTCACAGTTTAAGAGGGAGTGTTCTAGTGTCTGTCCATTAAGCTATCCACACACTTTTCCGTCCAAATGATTAACTTTGCAAAGAAACTAACCTCCAGTGGCACTTCATATTATTATAAATCTAACAGTGGCAACATATAGGGGTCAACCAGCATCGTTACTTTCTCCATCATACACACTTTCTCTTTTTATGTTGGATGAGACGGCACGGGCAACCCAAATCAAAACCATATCATCAGCGCTGGGTTGACTGTGCACCAATTACTGCCTCGTGGATTCAACTCTATACACTCAATCCCGGGCGGCCTGCGAGTGCTTTACTGTCAGCAACCATAACCGATGGACCATTTCGTAATGATGGGAAATATATCTGTCAGCGCCTACTCGCATTGGTCTATTTCCTTCACACACGTCTGTTTGTTTAGTGGTGATTTAAAGGTTTTAGACATTTGTGTGCAAAATCCAATACTGTGTGCAACAGCCTCTCTGTCTACTATATGTCTGGCTTCGGCAACAGCTTTGTCACGTTCTGGAGGAAATCCATAACAATGGGAGAAAATCCACGACAATTTCGTTTCAATCTCTTAACCAGTATATATATCTAGGTTTAGAGACATCCATGATGCATTCTGGTGTCACAGTATTCATGTCTAAATGGTGAAGATCGAATCATATATCATGGGGGAGGTAGTTCCTATACGCTCAAGAGCGATGAATATGGCGAGCGAGTTAGCTTTCAAGGCAGGTGCCTGATTATCTACCATGGTATGCCTTTGTATTTTACGTTTTATTATCACTGGTCGACTAAGATGGTAGCAGCACTTCCAGCTCTCCGAACGGTAGAGTTGAAAGAGTCGTTAGTAAATACATTGTTTTCCTTTCATTCTAGATATTGTATGTTTAACATTCCTGATATGAAAACGAGCTGCTTCAATTACTGCTTTAAAATTCAGCTTCGGCGAAGCACCGCAGTTGGTAGAGTAGGGAACTTTTCGCGTTCACAATTTTTAATAGAATTTATTGGTAGCATATCTTTATATACTTGATGCTTCTTCTCAGCCTGTTCTCCAGCCGGTTGTTGAACCTGAGGGCGAGGTGCGCGGGGAGGTGCCGCCTCCTTAACTACCCTGTCCCTTCTCCATGTCATGACCGCAGGTAACGTGGTTGTACATCATCAGCTCTCCTGTCATCTGTCCTTCCCATGGACGTACATGACACACTGCAATGTAGTGTCGCCTGGATCTGTGGCATCAAAGCTCACGATCACTGTTGTGTTACTTGGACCTGTGACATCATAACTCACGATCATTAACATGTTACCTGTGACATCATAACTCACGATCACTAACGTGTTACCGTTTACTGAGGTATCATAACTCACGATCACTGTTGTGTTACCTTAACCTTAGACATCATAATTAACGATCACTGTTGTGTCACCTAAATCTGTGGCCTCACAACTCACGATCGCTGTCGAGTTACCTCAGATACCATAACTCACGATCACTGTTGTGTCACCTAAATCTGTAGCATCATAGCTCACGATCGCTGTCGAGTTACCTGAGATACCATAACTCACGATCACTGTTGTGTAGCCTTAACCTGAGATATCATAACTCACGGTCACTGTTGTGCAGCCTAGGTTAAACTGACATATCATAACTCACGGTCACTGTTCTGTTATCTGGCCCCGAGTTATCATAACTCACGATCATTGTTCTGTCACCTGGACTCGAGGCATCAAACTCATGCTCACTGTTGTGTCACCTGGCTCACGGACTCACCCACGCATCCCCAACACGACTCCCATCAAGATGGCTACAGAATTCGGGTCAGACGTTTGCCTCTTATGGCGAGATCACAAAGAATTTCATGATATTAGTATCGTTCGGAGAACCAAGCCTCCAAGACCTGTGAATCTTCCACCAGGTCACGCCACCTGTAGTGGCTTGTTAAGGCTGCCAAGGGTCAGATATACAGCCCTATCATATGCTGATGTCACAAATGATGTCTACGTTTCCATCTGCTTACGAACGTTGCTGGTTCATTGTCACGGATGCTAACGAGGTTCACATGCCGGTCAGGTAATCTGTTTCTGGTTCACACTTGATGAATTAGCTCGATTGGCATCCCGAAGTGAATCTTCAGTTCCTCTCTACCTCTCTTCAGTCTTACTGTTTTCCTTAACTTCAAATAACTCGCTATCCATTTTTTCCCGATTCTTATTTCCCTCTCCCGCAAGCTTCCAATTTCTCTATCTCTTCCTCCCACAATCCCAGCCTCCAAAGTTCTCTCTTCTTCCTTTCCTTCTTACTAATTTCCTTACCTTCAATCAGGTCACCCTCATTTTCTCGCCGTACAGAGGCAGGCAACAAAACCAATTTCATTTCTTAGAATTATGGCGTATAAGCAGCTAACATTATTGGATCTCTTCTCTGTGATGAAGAGCTGACTTTGCAGTAACCTAATGCAGGGTTTCAAAATTCTGAGTAAATTCCACAATGTACATCACAAAAACCTATCTGAAACATGGTTAAGACAACTATCAGGACAAATGGAATAAAAATTTAAACTAAAAGATGTAATACTTATGTACGATTTTTTTGTTAATTCAGGCATCTGCTGACTGAATTTGGGGGATGGGGGAATTATGCATACTCATGAAATCCATTTCCTCATTCTAGACTCTCAGAATATATTGAAGTGCAGCAGGGGGTGTGATAGTACATTTAAGGCCTCATAGTTAAAGTCACTCTTCGTTCTATCCTGTCAATTCACATGCAGACTTACTTCACCAATGTATGGTCTGCTTTCCATTCCTTTTTCCTCCTGGCTGTTGTTGCCGGAGGTAATAGAGGATAGGCAGGGAATACCTCTTGCTGTTCTACCCTTGCTTCATCCACTTACTACAGAAACACACACATCTAGTCAAATCCATAAACAGAGAACCTAGACACGAGCCAACGCGCCCTCTATGTTTTTCTCACGTATTCCCTCCCCTCCGACTTCCATTTCTTTCTCTCTCCGTCTCCATCTTAGCCCAGGTAGCGGGCCTGAGCCGCGTGGGGCCAGACAGCGGGACATAGGGCCACCTATGTAATCAAAAGTTTGGTGTTGGAGAGTTGGTCGTGGAGGATCCCAGAGTTTATAACTTTGCCTCCGTCTCACCAGGAATCCTCGGGAGAGATTTTTTTTTTCTCAAGTCCATTCATTATACACATAACACACAGATATTTGTCCTAACAACTTTTATATTTTGTCATATGTCTCGATGATATTTATTGCTGAATTCAGTCCCGTATAAGTGTTGCCTTGTAATGTCGACCAGATAATGATATAGGAAACTTTGAGTTGTTATATGATGCTATATAGTTTAATGGTTGCCATATCGTCATGGCCAGGTTAGAATTAATTTAGGTAATGAACTTCTGAGGGCTATCATGTACCATGAATGTGTTTGTGTTGCCATACATGTTAATGCTTGAGGACTGCCATATACCGTATTGCTAAATGTCCTTTTCCTACAGATATCATACATGGGGAACAACTTTTCGACTGCCATTTATATCTTCGTGACATCTGTCGATTTCTAGTTTCCTCTTGTCCTCCCGTATCTTACGATGTGTAAGATTACACCTGAAGGACGTTTTTAGTGATGCCAAACAAATAGTGACGTCGCTGTGTTCTGTGACAAGAGCTAAGCGATATCTAAAATCTATGATGTTTTCATGATAGTATCCGTTGCCACATCTTGTGGCGATAAAAGTCGTTTGCCATACAAGTGTTCCCTGGTGCGTTTATATCCATATAATTTGATGGCATGTGAGCTGTTATACATCCTCGAAATCCTGTGGATTATAACTATGTTACTACGAACTGTTACATTGTTACCTAACGCACAAGAGGTTACATGTGGATTGCTATGTATCATAAGCAACATGTACCACAAGCACATTCCTTCATAACACGGGATGGGATACCGCTTGGTCTACACACCTTGCCTGCGTCCAGAAACAGAAGTGCTTTTTTGACTGTACTTGAAAATTAGGTCCCTGATGGCCCCAGTCTACTCGCTCTTGCGATGGTTAACCATTCACTCCCACCTCCCACAGTACCGGCACAATCTTCCAGCTGAACAAATAACATACTTTCCCGAAACTGTATCATTCCAACAGTCAACAATTTCTCTTCTAATTAAAAAATGGATGCATTATTGGCAACGATGTTTTTGGGGGTTAATCATCGTGCGTCTAGCGACGTCCCCGGCGCGTTTACAGATAGAGGACTGATCTGCCTCTCTGTGTAATATAGAGGACGAAGAGATTATGGGATGGAGAACTTAGGGTAGGGAGATGTGGGCTAAAAAGAATTGCACTGCAATTAGGAGAGGCAGCTATATCCTCGCAAGAATGGGAAAACAGGCCTATCGCCCGAAAAGCTCAAACATAGCAATGGATGAACCATGAACTAGAAAAAAAGAGGTAGCTTTAGATGAAGAAGAGATATAGGCTTTTATAGCCGGAAAAATAGCCTCTCTCTTTCTTAACAGAGACAGAAGCATCATCCAAAGAGAGTCGGTAGTATAATTAAAGAAAAAAAGAAAAAAAAATTTTCTTCAATTAGTCTAGTTAGCGCTATGAAAGTGCCATCTAACATTTCCTGGGGGTCAGCTGGAAGAGGAAGAGGTAGGTGGTGCTGTTTGTGAGAGGTCATAGGACGCATGTGGGGCATAAAGACATATTTACAAATATGGTCGGATGAATTAATCGGGGCGAGATTGTGTAGATACAGCGTGAAGGACTGGAAGTGAGAAAAAAAAAAAATAACCAAATTGGGTGTTGAACAGTGGCCGTTGTGTTCAAGAATATGAGTAGAGTGGTTGTTAATTTGTTCCACATCATCAAGAACAGAAAAATGTGTGGGCTGCATACCATGACCATATGTGTGGGAAGACCATCAACCATCCCCATGACGTACATTACAATAGGGTGAAATCTCCTATCCAGAGGACCTTAGTGTGTGTTATGGTCCCGTGTCAGAAATTCAAGTACTCAAAGAAAGTTATAATGCTTGTATAGGTAAGAGAGCGGTGGGCGATGCCCAAGAAAACCCTGGTGATTCGGAAGAAAATCTAAATCCAGAATTCGTCAATATTTGGAGATTCAGTGTCTGAGAGGCGCGCAACAGGCGGGTTGGTGTTGGCACCAGAGGTGACGCCTCATTCGAATCGAAACACTTGAATGAAAGTGATAACAGATGTGTGTATACTGGATTACTGAAGACATCATGAGATAGCTGTCTCCAAGAGACCTAAGACATTTGGAGAGATGCGAGCCAGGTGGTGTCTAATAAAAGAAATATCAGCAGAAAGACGACAGATTTAATAAAATGAACAGAAAAATATAAAAATTAGGAGCATGAGAGGAGAGATGGGTGTGAGAAGCGCCGGTTGGTACTACTGATGTACAAGCCTTTCCACTCACTGGCAGCGGAGACAAGCGAGTCTCCGGGGATTCTTTGCAATCCCAGAAAGCCAGGAACTAGTGGCTGGCTATTAGGCTAATGGATTCTAACATGATTACATTCTGAGGTTCATACCGAGAAAAAGAAGGATCAAGGAAATGGATGTGAAGATAGGAAGTAAAAATTGGTAGGATATGTGTATTGCGCATTACCACGGGGTGTTTAGTCTGGCCGGCAGTTCAGTTGAATGAGATAGATAGCAAGACCAGTAGTCATGTCATGGCGAGCGTACAGTGGCTAGGGTATCACACTACCTCTCTTAAGTAGGGACATTTATACCACCTTAGGCTGGTTGCTACCCACAGACTATTACCTCCGTTGCCGTGTATCATATCTGTGGTACAATATACCTTGAGAGTTGGTAAAAGATTGTTATAGGTTCATGGGCTCAATACTAGTAGCCAACGAGACACAAGACATCGTGATGGTAATGTACGAGACATCGTCGTGGCGTCTATGGGTGTAGTACTGAGCAAAGGTGTTTCAAGTTGACAGTAGCAGAAAGGCCTCCAGTATGGAACTAATGGTTAACTGCAGGCTGCCGGGAACCATACATGTTCCCTCATTGTTCACTCGGAGAACGACGCATTGTTTGACACGACTGACAAACAACAGCAACCGGGGTCTGTTGACCTGTGTTAATTGCTACCAGCAGCAGCAACCTCCGCACCCCTGGGGACGACGGTGACATCCGCCCGGCACCGGCTGCAACGAACACCACTCCAGAACCCCTGTGTGGCCGACGGTGAGATCAGCGTATCACCTGCTGTAGTGAACCTCCCCGGTGACATCAGCTGCAGCAACCCCTCACCCTGGATGGCGACATCCTCATGAAGAGCTGTCTCTCTGAGGCTTTTGTCGACTAGGTATTGAAAAGAGAGACGTTGTGAACCCCTGCTGTAATGTAGGTGGCGATATTTCGTTGTGCTCTTGGTTCTACAACGAAGACCATTCATTGGCGAGGTGATCCAGTTTTAGCAGCGTTCAGTGGAAGAGAGACGGGAGTGGATACAGTGTTACACAGACAGATGATATTCGGATCATGGCACAATACAGACGGATTACCTCACGCTCCTGATCGTCGTGTTGTTTTTACGCATGAAGGTAAATATAAAGGGCTTATCTCTGAAAACGTTTGTCCTTTGTCCGTAAAGACAAGACGGATAAATTCGGATTCATCATACGTTACAGGTGGATACTAGCTATTGTACATACTGACTGAAAAAAGACTCGATAGAAAGAGGCAGAGTTGGATATTCAGGCAGTGTTGCAATGCACAGACACAGATGATAGTGACTGAACATGACTGTCCCTAGGCACAAAAGACTTCAGATGTACAGGGACTGTATCTGGATATATATAAAAGTACTCAGAAAGATATCGACTGCGTTTCAATAAAGGATTTATCTATTTCATTACACTAGACCAAGTACGTACGTAATGTTTATGCATAAGAACGTAATGAGAATGTGTAAGTAATTTGGATATACTTAGAATGGGTTTGGAAACAAAAGACTGGATCTAAACATATCCGCAGTATAGGCGAAGATACAGAGAGGCTTTGTGTGTATACGTCTGACGTATCGGCTTACAAATGATGTACATATCTGGAAGCTCTGGTAAATATACGAGAGGTATAGGTGGCGTGGTTATGTTCAGGAAGAGTTTCATGTGTTCTGATACACGATACTGTGATAGGATACATGAGCATCATTCTTGAAAAAAAAAAATCTTTGCTCAGAGATGGAACTTTGCTCATAGAAATATGTCTGGCGTCGCTTTGTGGCGTCTGGTTTTCATGTAAATGAGAGATGTCCAGGATGCACAAATATTATTTTGAGATATACAAGACCATGTTTGGATACACAGGAACTCTTCTAAACATTTGTAACTATATGAAAAAATACTTAATGTCCAAATACTCGCAATGGCGTTTATGAAGTGTTTGCATAAACT
Source organism: Panulirus laevicauda (assembly GCA_032273605.1). NCBI lineage: Eukaryota > Metazoa > Arthropoda > Malacostraca > Decapoda > Palinuridae > Panulirus > Panulirus laevicauda. Next base: position 9,014 of record JAUTXX010432216.1, read on the forward strand.
ACCTAGAGAATATTTCGAGATACTCGCATGACAACCATGTTGAAGGACAATGATTCTAGAATGTAACCTCATCTTAGTAATTTCATTATATATCTATATAGATAGATAGATATAGACAGATAGATAGATATCATTCATCTATATTATTCATACTGACAGAGTTCGGTAACTCAATTTCTTTCCTTTTCTTAGTGTGGTTAGAGAAGAGGGAGATGAGGTAGTACAAAGGAAGAGATACTTTCAAATGGATGAGCACACTGAAGTGTGTACAGGTGTAAGTTTGTTTTGATGTACGTCTGTGGGTGATTTTCTAGAAGCGTGTTTCTGGTGTCTTTTTTGTATACCCCCGACGGATTGAAGGTGTGTATGGATGAGATGTATTTCTTTTTTAAACGAGAATCGCGAAACTCAGGTATTGTTCATTGTGTTCACTCTATGAATATATACATATATGAATATACATATACATCTATACCAGTATATCAAAACGAACTCTTCAGGTAAAAGACAGGATTTCATTTTCTGATTTTTCTTTCGATGGAGATTTAATGTGTGTGTGTGTTATTACCTATTTGTACTGTACAGGGAAGGAATTCTATAATCATAGGGTCCCATCTCATACTCTGTGTGTGTGTGTGTGTGTGTGTGTGTGTGTGTGTGTGTGTGTGTGTGTGTGTGTGTGTGTGAGATGGGATCAGAAGAAAGACCAGGGTGCAGGGAGGTGGCAGGAGCGATGACGAGCAGCATGAGTGCTATAGGTAAAACGAAGAATGCTGCCTGGAGGGCAGAGGAAGAGTGTATGTTTCGGGTTGAAAGAGAGGCAAGATCTACGGAGAGTGATATGAAGAAAAGGCAAGTATATAACAAAGGCTATGGTGCTACTAGACCGAACGCCTGATGTATAAAGGGAAGCCAAAGTATAATGAAAATAATGAGCATTACCCCCACAAAAATAAGGCCAACTGACATGTTAAAGATAACTGGTTATAGCGAGTTATATATATACCATGTACTGCGACGAGAGACGCTACAAAAGCCAAAATGGTGGAACGATGGAATAAAGAAGTGCTTCATGTCTGAGAAAGCAGCCCAGAAGAAACCCAAAGAGTCTACTTAACCAACGTGTTAAAGTATAATTGTCAATTTACGTAAAGAAACTAAGAGTCTTATATGCCAAATTGAACGTTACTATGAAGCATATATTGCTAGAAATAGCAAAAGAAACCCAAGGAGGATTTATAGTTACGTTAGATGCAAGACAGTCATTACCCAGTCAGTTGGTTATTAACTAAGGAAAATGGTGGCGTACTTCAACACAACGAAGATATGAAAATTATCATAAATGATTATATCTTTGCTTCGTTATTTACAACTGAAGTCATAAGTCATGTCTTGAATCCGGTTCCATTGCTAAGAGGGGAAAATGTTTTGCAATATATTGACATAAAAGTTGGAGGCATACTATCAACACTAAATGCAGTGTAAGTAAACAAAACGGTCGGTCCAGATCAGTTTTTTCCAAAACGATGAAAAGGGGAAAAATGAGTTAGTTCAACCCTTGACTACTCTCTGCAATAAGTCACTTGCTACGAGGGAAGTTCCAAAGAAATGGGAGTTTGTTAATGTAACAACAGTATCAAAAAGTTAATAAGTCACAGCCCAGAAATTATCGTCCATATATAATCTGCGACGTTAGGAACTATAACGAATCCCAACAGTCGACTCCACCGACTGGATTAAAGGTGAGGAAGCGACACCGTCTTCACGACTGTCATCTCAGCACGACCATAACGAAGATCCAGTGACGATCTCAGCGACGGCCGCTCACAGGACTAAAACAACGACTCCAAAGACAATTCCTGTGTCGTCCACTGTGACCGTAGTGACGACCACTTCACCCACTGTGACCACGATAGACTGACCTCAGTTACGATCATTGTGGCTGCAGTGACGATCACTATGGGACCCGGTGACCACAAGAGAGACGATCACTGTGGCATCCTATGATCACCAGAAGAACGACTACTGAGGTACCCTGTGACCAGCTGAGAGACGACCATTATGATATCCCATGCCCATCAGAAGAACGACTACTGTGGTACACCACAGGAACGACCTCTTTGGCATACTGTGGCCATCTGGAAGACGACCACTGTAGCACCCTGTGACCACCTGAAGGACGACCATTCCAACTGCCACCTTCTCAGGTCTCACATATATCTTCAGCGATTCCTACATTCACTCAAGGACAAATAAGCAGCCCCCTTCCTTACAATCCCAACCATAGGTAACAACCCTTGTAATACCTCACACGCGACCATTAGTAAATACCTTAAGAACGGCCACAATAATGACCCTTTTTCGACCTGGAAACGTATTACAGGAACGAGTAACTCCAGACTCACTCCGTGGGATAATGATATCAGAGATTACAGTGACGACTCTAACAGACAGGGCAACAGGCTGCAGTACAGTGACGACCGTAACAAACAGGATAGCAGAATCGGTATGGTGACGGGCTTCAACACAAAGACGACTGTAGGGACGACCGTAACGGACTTCAAGATAATGATGACAGTAGGGACAACAGAAGCGAACGTAACAGACAAGGTAATAGATGTGTCTTTTCTTTTGTGGCTGAAATTGTTATTGCTATCTCAGGCAACAGTTACCTGAGGGGTACATTGGTACACAAATAGTCAGCTACGTCCCCCGGATGACCCCAGAGATCTAGGAGAAAGCAGACTTTTGTCTGTAGTGGGCTAGTGATGGACTTGGATAACTAAAAGTTCCGTGTCTTAAGAAGGAAGGTGACATTACAAGCAGACATGCTCTTGTGTGGCATCAATTTTGTGTCTGTATGCTTGCTAATGATAGCAGGTATAGTGACACGTGTATCCCTGGGTAAATAGTTTAAGATGGGCTGATGATTGGAGAGGCAGTGCTGAGAATACTGTTAAGGAAGCAATCGTTTAGTGTCTGGTGGGTGAAGTGAGTATAAATATGTCTGGTTGTACCGGTATTGGTCAGGTGGGGGAGGGATTTTGTTATGAAGGTGATTGAAGTGTAAAAGTGGGGTACGCCTCTTGTGTCTAGGTAGGAGAGGGGGAGGGGGGGATGGGGTGGTTTGTGAGGTGGTGGTGGGGATGAGTAGGGTCGTAAGCGGCTGCAGCAAACTGCACATCTGTCATGTCTTAATATCTTTGTTGTGGTGGGACTTGGGTTCCTGTGTGAAGTTGATGTTGCTGGCTTGGGTGCGTCTTGATGTGGTTTTGAGAGTTTTGTTTTGTGTTGTTTGGAGTTTCTGAGTTTTCGGATGCGATGGAGGAGCAGACCAGTGAAGCACAGGGTTAGTACTAAGTTTACTGAGAGCAGTAAGTTTTTTTTTGCTGGACAAATTTTGTACCTGGAGGAGTTCTGAGTGTTTTTTCTGTGGATGATCATCGTGATTACAATTTGTGTGTCACGGGGAAAGATTCCTTACACTCTCGTTGCCCGTGTCTTAACCTTAAAAATGTCTATATTCTTGTGTGATTATTGTTTATGTGTTACGGGATGAAAATTTTTACACTTGCGTTGCGCCGTCCTCTTGACCTTGTATATATGTATCATGTCTTTATTATGTACACACACACACACACACACACACACACTCCAGCTTATGTAAGGTAGACATTCAATCGACAAGCCCCCACAGGAGGATGAACAGCTGGGTGGATTGTGGACCAACTACCACGACCAGGATCTGAACCTATGCGGGGTTGATCCCAGGCTAACTGCTAGATCAAGGAGGTGTGTGTGTGTGTGT
>JAUTXX010432548.1:0-12819 GCA_032273605.1 Panulirus laevicauda
GTCGTCGAAGGCGAGTAAATGGGGAGGGCGCGGGGGGCTGGAAATCCTCCCCTCTCGTTTTTTTTTTTTTTTTTTCCAAAAGAAGGATCATAGAAGGGGGCCAATTCAGGATATTCCCTCAAAGGCCTCGTCCTCTGTTCTTAACGCTACCTCGCTAACACGGGAAATGGCAAATAGCATGAAAAAAAAAAATAGTAACAATATGATGCTATAATCAGCATATTACATAAAAAAAATCTTTAATAGGTAATTACAAACAGGTAGTTACTCACAGTTCCCCTCTTTGTGCTATCGACAAGACTCCCCCTTCCTTTGGGACCAGCCAGACACCACGGGCAGTACTGTTTCTCTAACATCCTTTCATTCTTCTCCTCCATTGTGTGTCATATACAACTTTCCCCATCACGGCTTTCGTCCACAATAACCTTCCCACAAATGACACGCATTTACTCAGCGTAACTTATGAAAGATCCGGCCAGAAACGCTAATAGGGAAGATGCACTCCAGAGCTATTGTTCAGTGCCATCAAGAAATGCATATGACCATATGCATGATACCAGTCACATACACAGACACACACGCGCACACATACGTTCCAGTGAAGCCATGCACATGAGGTATGATAATGCACTGTGGTCCAGTCAGACATAATGTCAGGGTTATGCATGCCAATAAAGTCATAAACTTCAACAGGACTCTGCATGCCAGCGATTTCTTTCATACCCCAACAATCACCTAATGCATGATACTATACTATCCCTTCACTTATTCATCCAGACATGCACACTGACAAAGTTCATGCATACAGACACAGTCATGCAGGACACAAGTACTCCATAATTATCCACAGTCAGTAGCACCAATACATGGCCATAAGTGTCCCCCAGAATTCATGCACGTCATGAATCACGCTCATGACCACTGTCAGACACGGTGTCAGAGGCTTCACCGGAGCTCTGGCTATCACCACAGTCACCACGGACAGGTTACGACCAGGGGTGTACGTTATCAAGGACAGTTATGCCTTTTGCAATCATATCTGGTGCTGCAAGTACACACTGTACGTGCTACAATGGTTATATCTGCCAGTAGAGTCATGCACTCTGTTTTAGTCATGCATGCAGTATAACTCTGTATATTATCTCAGTCATCTAATTCGTTACAGTTATGCAACTATTACAGTCACCCAGCCTTGCTACTATAGTCACCCACCTTTGCCATACGTCATTCACGCGTGCCACCAGACTTCCACCCGTGCCACCAATCATCCACCCGTGCCACCATTTATCCACCCGTACCACCATTTATCCACCCGTGCCATCAGTCATCCACCCGTGCCACCAGTCATCCACCCGTGCCACCAATCATCCACCCGTGCCACCAGTCATCCACCCGTGCCACCAGTCATCCACCCGTGCCACCAGTCATCCACCCGCGCATTACATACTACAAGACAACTAACTGCGTCATGAGTCATTCCGAGCGCCATAGTCATGCATGCCGCCACAGTCCTACACACATCACCATAGTCATGAGAGCCATGAGTCATGCCCGTCATTATAGTCATGCACGTCAGGAAGACACGAACGGCATCAAAGAGTTACGTAAAACCTCGACAGTCACGCGTTAGTACCGGAGTCATGCACTTCTTTATACTCATAGATGTGACACTGTGTTCATCATACCAGCGGGAGGTGTTTAATCCAAACGTCAACATGATTATAGTTACGTATTTCTGGATTATTTCATTTGATGCAAAGACTTATAAGAACTCACCCGTCCTCCTCCTACACCCATCTTTTTTTTTTTTTTACAACGAAGGAACCCGGCTTTCATGAATTTAATCTCTTCTCTGTACTGGAAAGCTTTCATGAAGTAGTCTGCATAAATACATCAAACTGTGCGTACGAACTCTGTGAAGAAAATAATATTCTTTTTTTCGTACACAAGGATGTATTCAACGTTCGTGTATATAATCTGAAAATTATACAGGACCTGTCTTTATCAAGCCACAGCTCGGGGTATACATACCATCAGGGGTTCAGGTATAACCAAAGCGTCCAGTTTGCGCCACGGTGTCAGGAAGAAGTGAAAATATTCCCTCAGTAGGTGAAAAATTGGCCTTGAGCAAAGACTGACTTACTAGCGGTTTTGGAAGACTGTTGGTATATCATGTCTCGCATTCCTGAATCCTCCTCCACCAGTGATCTTCAGTCATGGAAATGGCAGCAAGAAACCCAAGTAAATAGGGCCTAACAAAGTGAAACTGTGCCACGTGAAACATTCATTGATTGGACTTACATGCGTCTGCGTAGACAGTCGGACCTACGGGTAGATAATAGACAGACACACAAACAAACACAAGATAGAATGATCTATTCCCGTTTTCTCTATACATATTCTCAACATCCGCGGGCCTACTTGAATTTCGGAGTGTTATTTTCCCTGTTGTTATGCCCTGTCCTGTTTGTAACAGTCCCTCTGCGCCTTCCCATTATGCTACTGGCTTTATTCTTAAGTTTACTTGGTTAACCTTCAGGGTACCACAACTTCTCAGATCCCTCAAAAGCATTCCTGTTCTCCCCCAAGTACTTCAAATACTAGCAACTGCATAGATCAGCTTAAAAGAAAAAACAGCGATTACTAGACTTTGTTCTCTTGTTATGGATGAAAATATAATGAGTAAAATCTTATACTTGGGTTTACAGTGCATTAGGAACATTACATTCTGGTCAAACTTCCACATTATGATATCAAGTAACAGTAATTTACATTCTCCTCCACTTCTACCGTACGTGAGTGAGTAAGAAAGATGGGCAAAGGGCGATATTGGCATGCAAAGGGAGATTCTTGGAAGTGGATTTCCTGAGAAAGGCAGCTGTTAGGTGAGGATGAAAATTTGTAAAGACATTAGGAAAAGAGGCCATAAGATGGGTGAGAACAAGGAGGTTAATGCAAGCGAGCTTGTTAAAGAGGCTCTTATGAAGAGATATAAGGAGAGACTGATAAGAGTGGAAAACGGTAAGAACAGATGAAGCTTAGGAACTGGGTGAATAATGGAGGATATTTAGGAAAGCACAGCTGTCGTGTGGGAAAGAAGTGTAAGGCATGCGCAAAATGGGAGATAGGTGGGTGAGAAAGGATAGTGAGTGGTGGGATTACGAAATTAGATTGCTGGTAAAAGAGGAAAGAGAGATGTATGGGCGGTATATATACAGGCAAGTGCGCGAGTGACTGGGAGATGTACAAGAGAGAGCGGCAGTAGGTCATGAGGAAGATGCAGGGCTGAAAAAGAGGGCAAATGGGTTAAGGTGAGCAAGCATTAGTAAACTTCAGGGAGGGTAAGAATATGTTTTGGAATGAGGTTAAAAGTGAGAGGAAAACAAAAGAATAAATGGAAAGATCGGTTAAAGAGTTAAATGGGAAGGTGGTAACAAGCAGAGAAGAGATGTCGACGATGTGGAGTGAGTACTTTGAAGAACTGATGAATGCGTATGATAATATGATAGCAGATGTTGGGTGTTTACGTCAGAGAAGGTATGCGAAGTGAGAGAGTCATGACAAGTGGTTTCGTGAAAAGAAAAGAGATATCTCGGTGAAAGCCTTGCATAAGATGAAATGTGGCAAGACGTGTGGGGTGGGTGGTATTGCAGATGAATTTCATAAGAAGGGGATGACTGTGTTGTTGATTGGTTGGTTATGATTTTTAGTGAATGAATGGATCTTGGCGAGGTGCTAACCAAAAATGAACAGGGAATGAGGAGAAACATGTCTATCATGAATTGTCTTTCTGATCGTCAAAGAACTTGTAGAATTTCAAGGTACAGATGGAACAGAGTCACTAATCGGTTTGACCATAAATCTTCAATAGACTATTATCTCTTTTCAGTCAAGACGCTGCGCATAGACAGTCACGGATGAACGCAGCGAATCTCAGAAATTTTAAAAAGAAAAAAGTTGAAAACCTTGAAATAGATTCATTTAAAGAAGAATTCATAGAAAAATGTAGTTTAATTGTGTTGGTAGATGCTAAGAGTCTGAAAGACACTTGAAAAATACCGAAAAATAAAACATACAAAATTCCAGAGGACATCCTGGATACAGAGATAATGGGAGGTACCAGAAGGCGACATTCACATGACAATATTCAATGTGGGTAAATCAGGTAATAGAAAATGTTTAACACCTGACGAAGATAAAGATATTTTGAGTGGTGTTTATGAGCTGATTTACGGCCTTCATGACCCAGGCAGGTGATAGGTCTACATCCTAAATTACCAGCCACACTTGGTGGATAAAGCTTAAAAAGGAAAATCATATGTGTGTGAAAAATGGTTGAGAAGCAACGTACCAGAAACTGAATTACAGTACATCGCTGAAACGAAAACCAAAGGAAGAAAGATGGAAAGAATTATCATGAAGCTCACAATAGATTTCTTTCAATGTACGATCACGCAAAAGCTAGCAAAGGGTTCTATGAAACCAAAATGTGAAAGCCGATTCACTGGAGATGAAAATGATTAGTTTGTAGTGAAGGCAGTAAGCTCAAAAAGAAATAGAAATAGAAAATGCAGGACCATCTATTCTAAAACTGCTTACAGTATTCAACAGGAAAACTCTGACGAGGAAGAAATTGATATAAATGATCCCAGTCAGTAAGCCAGAAGTGGGTTGCTACATGAAGACCGCAAACGATGAAAAGCAACTGGTGTCAATAATATACTTCTTGATTTGTAAAGCAAAGAATTAAGCTGAAATATCACCTGACTGAGGGGAATACAGACAGTGCAACCAGTACTCGCGAAGCGTTATTCAAGGAGACGTGGGAAAATTCGAGGTGATGGTGGAGGGAAAAACTAGAGGTTCAGGAGAAAGAAACTAAGGAGGATGGCTGTATGATATCCAAAAGAACAAAGGAACGATTGATATGATTTTTGTAAGTAAACAAATTATGGAAAAAAGTTACGAGAGTTTGATGTCAAATTGATTATGTACCGAGAAGCAAATAATGGGAACGCTTGTCAGAATATGGGGTCAATAGACCGCCAATAGAACCAACAAAAGGAACTTAAATTCCTTGAAAGAGCAAAGGAAATAGAGTTGATAGATGAAAATTTGTTTTATATAACCTGTGGAGTGAAACAAAGAGGTGTTTTTCCCCCCCTACTGTTTATAACATATGTGGATTATCTACACAATTTTACCTTTGCCTTCCTGGGAATCGACCTGACCCACGGACCACTGAGAACTGTAATCCAGTGGCAAGCTCTCCAATGGCTCAGGCTCGATTATCGAGAGCGCAGCGGTGAAGCTGTTTAGATTGATATACATATGAACAACATATGCTCTGATATATATATATATATATGTCTCAATATCTATATGGACTTTAGGGCATTCATGATATGATTATCACAACAGACGAACTATACATATCGATCACTCCAATATAAGGGGTTTCTTACGTAACTCGTGCTCTTCAAAGCTGGCCAAGGAGATCTACTCTCTAAAATAATACAGTATTCTTATAGTTTGATTATCAAAAACGATTATATTATTCACCTTCAGAATCTTTCGAGGACTCCCATTATTTCAATCAGTCACAGTCAAGGTTCCCTACCATGGAGGCTCTGAGACCCACCCCTTGCGTGCAACATTAAGAGCTTATATCGGGGAAGTGAGTGAGGGCCAGTAAGGGACAGCCATGAGGGAGTCACCTGATGGAAAGGATCAATACTGAGTGAACGACAACCCTGACCTCCCTAAGTTGGTGGCTGCTCCGTCACTGGGTGTTTGCTGACCTTGTTAGTGCGTGGTCCTCAGTGCCGCTGAAAGCCTTGTTGCTGACCTTGCACATGAAGCCAACTATGTTCAAACAGCAACAGACCATTGGGTCCTAACGAGGCTGTTTGTGATAGCGGAAGAGAAACTTACGCATCATGCAGTAGGAGGATAAGGAATTAATTTTTTCTTTAAGAGGAAGACTTGTGAGCCAATCGTATAGCTAAGGGGGTACGAGTAAACGTATATATGGTCTGCTTTTAATTACTCTAATTGGTTAATTATTCCATGTGCTAACGATCGTGTTGAAGAAAAGGTACCTCGCCCCATTCGAGGTAAAAGCTTGCTCACGAGTTTATATCTATCATTACTACGAATGAAATCAGACGAATCAATCCTTTAGTAGTTCGATCGATCGAGATTATCGAAGCCTTCAGTGACTTTTAGTACCCGTATTAGATCAACTCTCAACCATCTATTTTCTAGGCTGAGTATATTCAATTCGTTTAGTCGGCTTTCATAAGATCTATTTCTCATACAGGGAATCATCTCGGTAGCTTGTCTCTGTACTCTGTCCATTCTGTCTATATCTTTCGTCAAGTAGAGCGACTAAAATTGAACACTATTTAAGGTGGGTACGCACCATGGAATTGTATAGAATGAGGAAAATCTCCCCATACTTAAGTTCGTAATCCCTTCATATGATTCCAAGAATTTTCTTTGCCCTTTTTAACTCCTTCTGCGCACACCTTGCTTGGCTTTTAGGTCAACAGAGATTACTAAAACCAAATCTTTTTTCTCATTGACCTTGGAAGTTCAACAGAATTCTTATTGTAGCTTGCCTTTTCATTTCTACCGCAGATGTATATAAACTTTCCACTTATCAATATGTAAAGCTATTTGCCACCTGTTAGCTCCCTACCATGTCAGTTTGAAGCTGGAGACGTTCAGTTTCTGTCGTAGATTTATATAACTCACCTAAGTATCATTTGCAACCTTATTGTGACGTAGTCTATTCTGCCTTTCTGGTCGTGTCTGGACTTGTTTGTTACATGATCCTAACTGTTGCTGATAGGGTTGTTTTATGCATCATTAGTCGGCGGGTCTTTACCACGACTGACACGGTAGTTAGTGATCTTGGCCTAATTAGCTGCTCTTTAATTTACAATCTGCCCCTCATGAATTTATGGAAAGGTTTAGATTTATCTTTTGTACTGTGCATATTGTAGTTTGTAAAGTTTCTGTGTTCCTCCTCTCCGATCTTGCTAAACTCATTCCATTCTCACTGCAGTTTGGCTGCAGTGCTGCCTATTTCTCCTTTTACAGTACGTTCTTAAGTTCTTTTACTTTAGGACATATTTCATTGAAAAATCTCTCTCCCTCTTTTCAAACTTTCTCTCTATATTTGCACCTTAACCTACCCATGATCCAACATCTTCAACTTATGTTTCACAGAACCTTCTATGATAATAATGTGTATTGTGACTACAAAAGTCTCTTTCTCAGTTTATATCCCCAAAGTAATTCTATAACTCTATGTAGCTTCCACGATTATATTCCCTCTGTAAGTGCAGTTTCGTCTTAGATCTTATCATGTTCTCATTTACCACTCAAAGGCAACATGATCAATTGTGCTTCTGTTGGTGTTTCTTGTCTGGTATTCTCACTTTACATGCTACTGTGCATAAATGAGATCTAGTGATGATGGTGCATGAGGCATGCAGAAAATTCTCCTGCATACTCTCAGATCTTGTGTATCATCATGAGTCTCTTTCTCAACAAGAACCTAAATTCTATAGGACTATCTCCTTACAACTGAAGTCTACCATTATCAGATCCCTACCATCTCTAAGGTGTCTCAGTGTTTCAAGTACCTTCCTGATTGTTCCTCCAATCTATTCTGGCTGGAGGACTGTGTATTTTCCTCACCAACAAATACTCCTCTCGCTATTTACTTTTTCAATTAGCATCTCAACATTATTTTATTAAAACTGATATTTTTTTCCTCTTATTGAGAGGTCAATTGCCTTCCTCTTTAAGCTTCTCTTTCTCTTCTTGTTATCATGTATCCAACTGGACAGATTAGGTACATCTGTTAATGTTAAGTTTTGTCTTTATTCTTCCAATAATACCAGGTTCGTTTTCCGTGAATTGGTCCGCGAACTCAAGCTCTTTTCCATTTACTCAGTCCATCCGCATTTATGTAAATCACTCTCAGTCTGACATTCGCATTACGTAACATTCTTGATTTTCGAGGCAGTGATGGGGCTGCTTTGTACTCTAGCCTCTTTTGTTATCTCCTCCTGCTTGCCCTCTGACGACATTTTTTATTCTCTTCTTGTTCTTTCTTCAGTCTATCATCTCTTTGATAAATATCTCTCCGAATTCCTCTTTGTTCTCCAGTTTCTTCATCTGTGTAAGTGCCTCCTGGTTGCATGAGTCATTATTGACGATACTTATCACTGGTCATCCGCCTTATACCTTCACCCTGTCTCACAATATTCCTTATCTTGCATCTTATAATTTGCATATGCCATGTCTCTGGCGGTCCTTTCATAATATTTCTTTCTTCTCCACCTTTTCCTGTTTGGCCAAAATTTAGTAGCCTTCCTGCTTAGAAATCATCATTGTCTTGCGTCCGTCTCATTCTCGTTTCACCAGCGTTCCTAGTTTTGGTGCTACCCACTCCTCGTCTGTGTCCTGCTGCATTGCTTTATGATCTTCAATGTCTCGTTTTTGTTTTGTTAACTTACGATCTCCATTTTCGCTAACATGTTCCGATCGAGAATATTCTTAAATTCTTTAATCCCTCAATCAACATTGCCATATTACTTCCCTGATTGTTCTGTCTCTGTCAGTGTTCATTATCCTCTCTACAACTTCGTTAGATAATTCACCACGTCCCTCTGTTTCAGTGTCCCCAAGGTCTTGTCGACTCCTAAGTTCAATCAGTGCCATTTGTTTCTGTCGGTCAACCCCAGAATTTGCATGTGTGTGTGTGTGTGTGTGTGTGTGTGTGTGTGTGTGTGTGTGTGTGTGTGTGTGAGTGTGTGTGTGTGAGATTCATTCTCTGGTGCTCTCTATATCTCTGCACAGGGAATCAAACATAATAGAAACCTTTTTACCAGTTTTCCCTAATTTTCGTTTGATAATTCATAACATTTCTAAGCGCCAAGAAACTGTGTATAACTTTATAGGAATTTCTCACAAAATAGCTGGAACATATATCAGTTCTGGCACAGTTGTCAGGCCGTCTTCACAAGGGCACTGAAGAAGACCTCATAAACACTTCGTAACTAACATCATGTTAACGTAAGGAGGACGGAATGGAGGAAAGGTCTTCTGAGAAACTCCAATTGAGGCCCATACGTCTGCAGAGGACAAGGCATGTCATATCCTGTCCCACCTCCTCTACCGACCAAGCCACCTACTTGAGTGGTCCACTCTCTTCGTTGTGTCACAGGAAATGCCGAGTCCTTGGCTCAGCCACAGTTCCTGCCATATATTCCACTATAAAGCCTACTGTATCGTTCACCCTAATGTGCTCTGTTGCTCCATCTGCTGCTTACAACTAACCCCATCACCTATCCTGCTGACCCCAATCGAACTACCTCCCATCAACTATCCTGTTCACCCCAATCACAACGACCTCCCATCAACTATCCTGCTATTTGCGCTGACAACCTGTTAGTTCCTCTGGTGACTAACTACCTATGCCATCCTCCCTTGAGGATCACGCACCTTGTTTTTATGAACTTATTTCGTCCCGCACCTCACTGATCTGCCACTTACTTCGCCCTGCAGTCTCTTTCCAACCTGCCACACACTATGATTGCCCTGTCATTTTCCCGGACCTGCCACCTCTCTTAACCTGACAATTACTCCAACATGCCCCATGCTGAGTCCAGTCACTCACTCTGCCTGCATTTTTACGCTGGCTACCTGTCCACACGGTCTTGCCCACTAACTCTTTTATGGACTCAGTTGCTCCACCATCTCCTGTGCGCTGTTACTTACCTCATCCACTCACCTATCATGTCTCATTAGTAATACCTGTTTCCAATTTCTATCTGTCTACTGCCAGATGGAAATAGTGCCGGGATAAATGGTGATTAAGGGAACGGAAGGAGACGAGTGGAACTGAATGTCATGAATGAAGAACTTAAGTTCCGCCCAGGTGGAGGTACTGAACTCCCTATAGGCTCAGCTCTAGGTTCAATCGTCTTGTTTTGACATTCTCTCTCTCTCTCTCTCTCTCTCTCTCTCTCTCTCTCTCTCTCTCTCTCTCTCTCTCTCTAAGCTTATATATCCACCTGCATGTTCGTACCATGACCCAAAACAGCCAGTTCGGCCGGGCAGATCATAAATCAATCGATTCATTGGATATTTCAAAAACTTGTTATACTAGTTTATACTAGTTGTTCACCAGCGGGACCAGTTCCTGTCTTATTGAGTGATTCCTGAAGACAAAGTTCAAGACATCTGATGTCTGGAGAAACTTGGCTTATAGAACTTGATGATGACCTTCCAACACGGGATACAGTTACTGAGGGTAAGAGATATCTAGAGACTATGTAAGACTACCAGTGCAAATCTGAAGACTATCTAAGACAACCAGTCCAAATTTGGAGAATTTCTAAAATTACCAGTCCAAGGATGTAGGTACAATCTATCGACTACACTTGAAGTACAAATAACATAGAAATGACAACAGGAAATATAAAGAAAATGGTTAAAGTCAAAAGGAAATAAAAAGATGACAATATGAATGAATAAATTATGACAATGAATATAATGCAATTTATTGGCCTCTTTGTGGCAGTAGGAGTGTTTACCCCTCGCGTTCAACATGGGGGCCAGAGGACACCATCAACCCTCACGTGTGGTGGAACCCACCAAGAGAGGTAGGTTCTCCTCTCAGTCACCATCCTCCATACATCTGTGTTGTGACACCAGAACTCACGTGTAGCAGTGGCACTAGACTGTGGGTGTCGGTGTCTCTTCACTCCTTTCGTACACGTAACAATCAAACGTTTAACAAAATCTTGAAACCTAGGGAGTAGAATCACTGTCGAATAATCCTGGTTCCCCAGTGACAATTAAAACAAAACCCAACCAGTTTAAAAGCATTTTAGTATCATTTTGATCTTCAATTTGAAATGTAAGATGATTGAATATGCAAAATTTTGGAAGACGTATATCTTATAACTGTACCTGTGAAATTCCAAAAAAAACCTAGTACGACAAATAAGATGATTTATTAACTAATCAGTGTATTGGTTGGCGTAGCAAAAATGAGATGACTCATTAATTAATCAGCGTATTGGCTGGCTGGCGTTTAAATTCGTGGAGTAACGTTTGAAATAGAGACTGATACAGCTGTTTCGTGCTTCAGATAGTTTCTCTATTCGTTTCCATGATTACCATAGTAGGGAAATATTGCCCACAAAAAAGAAAATATGGAAGAGAAGTGTAATGTTTCTTGATAGCTTTAATAAGTTCAAAAAAAAAAAAGACTTTCAAACAACATTTTTGCAGCTACATAACAATTAAAAAGCGAAAAAAAAAACTCAAAAGACTAGACCCAGCAAGGCAACACTTTACTTCGGTAATTTCAAAATCATTTTTGAAACTTTGTGTTCCGCTTAGATGCCGTTTGCGTCCTGCCATTAATACGCGTCCGGCATGTTAAGAAACATTGTAGAATACTCATGAGCTACAGCAGTCCAGAGTGAACGTAGAACACGTGTGGTAGAAAGAAAATGGTCAACATGTGCATGTATTGACTCATCTACCTTCTTGGAAAATGTAGTTGGCCATGGACGTCGGTGCTGACTAGAATAATCATGAGTGTAGATATTGACTGCAGACTGTTCATATAGCATAAGAAATGGTTTGGAAGGGTAGGCATTGACTTCAGGACACCCATGACGAAGAAACAGGCACTAGTGTTGGTGCTGAATGTACATACGTGTAAGAAACTAACACTCTGTGGATGATGCTACTGATTGTGTTTTACTCGTGTGGAAGGTGGAGTCATGGTCCAAAAATGTTGATTTTTTAAGTATGGAATATCGATTCGGAGGAGAGATTATCTACAGGTGTAGGAGAGCATAGATAACTCGCACGTTAGAGGTAATACAGTCAGACCCTGGGTGTAAGTGTCACGTTTATCAGTGCGTCGAGTAGAGATGTGGTATGAATGTGTTGTGGATTCGTACACTCAGAGAAAAGTTGCAGGATCTGTCAGAGCCACCGTGTTACACTCCGCCCCTCTATAAGACACCAGAGTTTGTGGGCAACGAAGTAGCATAAGAACTGTTCTTTGGTTGGGACAGACTTATGAAAGTATTATTAGTATAATGTCGAAGTTCTTGGAAAATTTTGCAAGTCCTTGCATCAGCTCAGCAGGAAGAGAAGATGCAGTTCTAACCAGACCCCATGTGAATCGTACAGCCATTGATTTCAGACTCTGAATATCGATATTCGAAGAAACACGTAAATAATCCGTTGTATCTACAAGTGACTCCCAGTAAAATTCATGTGTAGTGATAATAAATACTTCGGCAATACGTAGGCTCTTGTGTTTTGTTCGTATCATCAAGGAACAACAATCTAAACTCAACAAGCAGAACATGGACGATGACAGAATACCACAACTACATGCCCCAGCACTACGCAACAACCAATAAGTAAACAGCGCTACATGCAAGTCTACGTACAGGTATTAACCAGCCCCACCCAGTTACCCTCAATCACTACAAGCTGCTCCAGTGACCTCTCCACACGCTCGTGAAGACGACTTGATGGATTCAAACCGAAACGTCGAGATAACCCTGTAGGTGTCTTACACAACCTTACCAACCAAGTAAAAAGAGAAATTCAGCAACTTGAAATAATCAGAAAGAATCTGATAAAATAAAATCGGTTATGTATTCGTTTTAACAGAATACTTTTAAAAGAAGAGGTGGTAACAATTTAGACAGACAGACAGACAGACAGACAGACACACACACACACACACACACACACACACAC
>JAUTXX010432769.1:0-12818 GCA_032273605.1 Panulirus laevicauda
ATGTCTCTGATGCCTGTTCCTTTCTGGAACTAACTCAAGGGGTGGACACAGCCTCAAGGGGGCGGATACAGCAATAGTCTCCATAACTAGTGAACTCCATTGCTGCTTCTTAGCCTTTATGCCTCACCCATAACAGGCCACTGGCAGAGGGCAAGACTAGCGCAGTGTTTGCAGAAGCTTCTACCTTATGTTCCTACTGACTGCTTCTGCCTCATGTTTGTACCTAATGCTTCAACATACTACTCTTATCTCTGTGAAATGATTTAAGGTACCCCAATAGAGTAATATAAAGTCAATAAGAGGAAGAATATGTAAAAGAAATTCGAGAAATATGAGAAACAGAGAATAGGTGAAATAAGAATGATTCAAAAGATATTGAACCTAACGACGTATGACACCATTAATAGGAGACTGCAATAGGGTAGTGGTAGTGGCCAAAGAGTACTCTCAGGTACAGCTTTACAAATGGGCCAGGTAACTTTTGAAATATTTTGCAAGTCTATCGGCTTCTCTCCACCCAGTTTCCAAAGCACCATGGACTATAGAATTATAGCGATCATGAGTTGCTTGACCTGCATAACAGATGAACGGAATACCATCTGGGCTTAGAAGAGGTTCAGCCAAGTCTAATGCCTGAACTCCCTTGGCTTCTGTCTTCATAGTGCATGAATTATATGACCCTCTGAACAACACACTTGGTCCCTAACATGACAGTTTCCACTGTACTGCATTTGGAATCTGGAATTTTGATAACAGAAACTTTCACAGAAGTGCTGTGCTACTTCCTCCTTAGGAGTCTGTTCCATCATCAGTGCTGCAGTACCCATAATCTAGGCACTCGTATTTTTTTTTTTTAACTGAGACGTTACGATCAGGTGAGGTCCTAATCAAGGCCATCCCATTAAATGTGCTTGATTCTGGATTGCCCATGAATGCGTTACGGTCAGGAACACTAACTGTTACTGTTACCAGTTCTCCTTAAATGATGAACAGGAACATTGAAGTTGAAATTTATCACTGCCATGAATATAACAGTGGAATATGATTCAATTCTAGTGGTAGTTTATTGTGTGAAGACAATAAACACGTGTAGAATTCCAGTTTAGGGGCATATCAGAGCTTTTTATGAAACATCATTGATATTTTTTAGCAGTGATACTGTACTTTGTGGAAATATGGTAAAACTGGCATATCATTTCATTGTGATTGGCTAGTAGTTGAGATATCTGTGAAGATCATGGATAATGTGGGGTTGAATTAAAAGATGAAATTCTTAGTAGCCAATAGAACTTATAAAGACCTGTTTTTGCTTAAAGGCTGAGATTTACTTTATTTTTGTCCTGTATTCCACTTACTACTTAAGAATGTGTACCAGAACTGATTGCATGTACTTTTTTTTGGAAGTGAATGTGCACATGAAAGCAATTTGATTTTTTAAATAACATTGCTAAAAGTATAGATTAGCTCCACTAGTATTGGATATGATATAAATTTGTCTGCAGTACCAGAGTAGTGTGTAGAGAGACAGTACAATTACAGTTGTGAAGCAAGATATGGAGCGTTGCATTTTACGTAGCAAAAAATTATTTTCCATGTCACTTAGGTAGTACCAAGAACAGATGAAGAAATGCATTTGCTCTTATTTGCACTCTGGTTGTAATGAATAATCCACTGAAATCAGTACTCCCTATGCACAACCAAGCCCCAAAGGCCTACCCGTGGTTAACCCAGCCTCTTCATATTCCCTGGTTTTGCCCAAGACAGCACATCATCTCCTGTATACCACATTGCTTCAGTTTGCTTAAATCCTTGCAAAAGAATAACAGAGCCTGTAAAAAATCTCACCTAGTAGCCAAAAAGTATATGATATTAGAAGTTGGTTTCTTGCTAGGGATCATATGGCTGCTCAGTCCATCATGTTAACTTTCAGTAGCATTTGCATGGTTCTGTCATATCTGTAACAGAAATCCTTCCGCTAGGATTGTAGATATAACCTGAGATTAGTTTCAGGTCCTCTTCAGACTGTAGACATAGATGGCTGTGTTTGTGAATATGTGACTTTGGGCAATGGGGATTTTGATATCTGGTCATATTTTTCAGGGTTCATTGTCCCATAGCTATTCAGACTTATTTTGATGACTTTGTTACTTGGTGCACTTGCTAACTCATTTTGTAGATCATTCCATTGATTTGCTGCTGTATCTACAAACAGGTATTGTATTTTTATATCTTAGGCCATGAGTGCTTCTTGTAACTCCATTATTGATGTCTTTTTATGTCATTTCTATTAAGATTTTATTGATCTTGATTATATCCTCTTTCAGTATTCGAAATCCAAGTGTTGGTAAATCTAGACACTTCATTCTCTCACATGCTAAATCTGTGAAGCCTAGTTCTCTCTGTATACTAAGTCTGTAAAGCCAAGTATCAGTTTTGTTGTCTTTGCAGTATATTCTCTTAGCAGTTATAACATTCTCGAGGTGTAGAGCCCAGACCTGATATGCATAATCCGAGTGCTGTCTAACTGTTGCATATAAAGAAGTACATTAAAAGGTTTTCCTTATCTGAATATGCTTATGTTCTAATTGCTCCTATAATGATATTAGCTTTGTTGATTTTGGCAGACAAGTTGAAGAAAAGTGAATGTGTTATATCTGATAATCCAAGACTGATCCTTATTGCTCACCTCTTGTGTTAGGCTGTTCTAAAGGTTTACTGTTAAACAAATCTCTCTGTTTATGGTCAGTCAACCAAATTTCAAACCATGGAAGTAAAACATTATCCATGCCATATGACTTGATTTATACTAGTATCTGTGATACAGGACTTTATTGAATGTTTTATGAAAATTTGAATTATTCATATTGCTTTATGTCCATCATACATATTGGAAATATCATAAAAGAAATTACAAACTTATCTGGCATGAATAATTTCACCGAAAACCATGCTCTAAACAATGACTATTTTCTTGTCTTCATTGGTAGTTTCCATAAGCTATCTTGTTAAATACACACATTAAGCTAATTGGGTGATAGTATCTGGGCAGGGATTTATTTCCTTGTTTGAACATTGGTGTCACATTGGTAAACTTGCAACCCTCTGAAACTTCCCTTGTAGCAAAAGACTCGTTGAAATGAGATTTCTCCATTTTGTCTTTTTTCATTATGTTTTGATGGATACTTTTGTTTCAATGAATTGTCACATTTTTTGTCATTTTGTTCTAGAATATTTTCTGCCATCAGTGGAACTGAATATGGAACTTGAGTTCTTTCTTCTTTGATGAATTTTTGTGAAAAAACTTATTTTTTATGATATTTGCTGTGGCTTCATTGTCACCATTTCCTGAGAGTAAAGGACTACAATCTGATTTTTTTTCAGATTGAGTGCTTTGAAGCTAGTGGAAATGACCTGTACTTGGGATCAGAGGACAGGTAAGTAGCTCACACACAGGATCAATACGTATTGCAATTAAGCTTAAGGTATGCTTGTTTTATGGAATGTCTAAAGATTTTGTGATTGGTTGTCTTGGAACATATCTTTGACAGTGTAGCTTGCCCTTAGTGAGCATTTTCATGCTCATGATTTCAGAATTAACTTGCACATGGAGAATCAATTTGAGACAATTTAATCTTATCTTGTCATCTTTCTCTTTTGTGCAGCATTGTCGTTCACTATCTGGTTGAAGAAAGGACACATGACACCACTGGCAAGATATTTTATTCCACCAACAAGATGAGCCAGAAAAACCTTGGAACAGTATGCATTACATCGACATTAATGTAGAATAGGTCATAAATTAAGAAGAGATATCTGAAAAATGTCAGCAAAATTTACTTATGATGTATATTTCTGTTTGACACATTCTGCTGTAATTGCAAGATAGGTTGATGATTTTCGTTTAGAAATGTTGTACGTACATATAGCTGATTTGATTAATGTAGTCACTTCTACAGAGGTTAAAAACTGGAGTTCTTATAGGAACTGTCTTGACATTACCTTGAACACAAATGCCTGAGTAAAGATGATCTTATCTCAAGTTTCTTCTTTTTTTTCTTTGCAAAAATTGATGTATGAGAAAAAGAAAATAACAGCATTTTTGATGGAATAGAAAAATTAAATCATGGAATAGGATATTGAAGAGTAGTTATATACAGTTAGTGTAATAGTCTACAGTATTTGTATGTGCATCATCATCAGATCCATTCCTCGTTGTATATGGTGATGAAGTGTATAAAGACATGTACTTAAGTAGGAACTGATTTCTTATATTTGCAGCACTGTATCCATTGATATTTGCTCCTGAGGCTGGCAAGGGGGTTGAGATATCCAGTTCCCAGGCATTTGACTAGTACTCATACTGTTAGAGGAATAATTTGGCAACATTATCAGTCAGATATCCATCTATCATCATTATCTCTACTTTCAGTTTTGTATGGTGGATCAGGTATATACAGCCTCTCACATCACTCATACACATCTACAGTGTGTGATTAAGTGAAACATGGAGTTACACTCTATATTAGTGCTTTTTAGTTTCCCTTTCAGCACATAGAGTTGACTTATCACATCGTCTTATGCACATAATACCTCCATTGAATAATGATCCCAAATCATTACTTTGGCATCCTCGTCTAAAATGTTTGCATCACTATTCAGTTCTCTTCATGGATCTGGATGTATCCATTTCTTGTCATGGTCTACCTCTTTTCCATATACCACCAGCTTTATCAACACATATCTTCTTGCACAACTTATCGTATGCCATGTGTCAGTCCAGTAGGAGGTCCAATGAAACATGTGACGATAAATGCACAAGTTACATGGAGAGCTGATTTCTTTTACATAAATTCATGGAAACCAGTTTCAGAATCATAAAGTAAATTAAGATGAGGGAAGAACTACCATTTCTTTAAGTAGACCCGTAAGAGCATATGAGAGGGCACTATTTATAGGGATTTAGAACACCATTTTATGCACTACAATGTGACATTTTCATGAGATTTGGCAATACTACATCATTACAATACTTGTGAAATCAGCAGATGCTTATTCACTGGACTTTACAACATTATAGTGACGCATCAATGCATATTTTTGCGTGCAAATTTTGATTAGTTTTTGACAACCTCTTCAGGAGAACCATGTAAACTCTGACTTAAATGAATTTCTTATTTAGAACAATACAAGATTTTTCTTATTGAGAAGAAATCTGTTTCATTGAACAAGAATCTAAGTGATTTGGCCTGACAGATTTAATTGTGCTTTAATCAGAAAATCTCTGAAATATTCCCACATTACCATTTATGTGACTTTATGTCTGGTAAATAGGGCTGAAATTAACTAGGTAGACATATGTGGCACTAAATTTAGTCTGAAAGACATTACTGAGCTGCCAGTTTTCCTTGCCAGTCTCCCCTAGTCAAGAACTCCATAGGTACCCTAGTATCCATCCTTATTAGTATAATAGTGTACTGTACACTCAAGTTATCAAGTTTCTGTAATATCTTGCCAATGCCATACCACTTAGTAATACACTCAAGTATTAAGTGTCTGCAATAGTGATAAATCTGTCTTGGTATGATCTAACATACGCTAGTAAGAATTTTTCAAATGAGTGTGTAGACCACTTTTCTGTGGGGAATACTGCGGACACTTCCATTATTATATTACTTGTTTCATGTCAGAGGTTAAGAACCATTCTAATCTAAACAGAAAAATGTCAAAGTAATGCCCTGCTGACAGGCAGAGCATAGTGTAAAGATGGTGCAACATTATGACATTTGAGATGTTGATTTTTGATGCACTTGTTCTGCATTTACCCTCAAAATATGATACTTATGATGCATCATGCAAAGCCCACAGATAAAAGATGGTAATACTGTTCAACCCTCTGAAGTTCATAAATGACAACGAAGACATCATAGTTGATGTCAAACAATTGTCACCAAGTCCAAATTGTGCCAGCGAGCAAGTATAAATGAAAGTGAGTTGGAAATGGCTATGCCACCTTCCATGTGCATTATGATGTCATGAACCTGGACAGGTTGCTCTTGGATGGTGTGAGTAAGCAACTGCAGGCCTCATATGTTTTTGGATGGTTGAAAGGGGTGAATCCTTGTGGATATACTCCATTTTGTAAGGTAAAACAGAGTTGTAACCCCAGAGTAAATTTTCTCTCCGAGCTTTTATGGGTCTGTCCATAACTGAGAAAGAAATCAGTACAATTAATAAGAGAGTGCAGTATGCATAACAGCTATTTTGCTAAGAAGAATTTTACAGGACAACCAGGAATGGCAGAATTGTTATAGAGTTACTTTTTGTTTGGTCTGAATTTTGTTTTTCTGTGAGACTCACTTTGGCTTGGGAATAAGTATTTTTTTGGAGTGTATTACTTTTGGGCTATATAATATGAACTTACAAGTGTAAAATTAAATTTGCACAGTTTAGAAATAATGGTGATTTTTACAGTTTTAAGAATTTCGATTAGTGAGTTTTATGTTTTTCTTATTTTCCTATTTTGCTTGGAGTTGGTGTTGTAGTGACTGCCATGCTTTCTGTTTATATTTTTCTTTTCATAGGTTTGATGCTTTGATGAAAAGAATTTTAGTTAATTTTCTGATTATGTGGGGTCAACTTGATAAGTTATACAAATAAATTATTGATAATTATTACACAAACGTAAATCGACTTATTTTTTTTTCAAATAAGCTCTTCCAAAAATTTTTTTAGTTCAGTTCTGATTCTACTTGTTGAACATTATTCCAAAATGTATTGAAATCTGGATTAACTAGGATTTGTATAATTTTGCTAATTTGTTATAATACTGTTACATAATGTAGTTTGGTAAGTTGTTTATTTTTTGTTTGCATCCACCCTTATTTATTTCTGTGTTGTGTTAGGAAATGTTAAATACAAGTTCATATGGCTTCATTTTCACAATGGATTCCATGTAAGTTTTGAAATGTTTTTGCATTTGACAAGTTTATACATGTCTTTACATCAGAAAAAAATGGTGGTTCAGCTGAAGACAGCTTCTGCCTTAAGGCGATTGATGGTTTTGAGTGATGGAAATATGTATCTTCTCGACTCTGATTTTCTGAACACAGTTGGCTCTGGTCCTAAAATCAAGAATGTTACTGTGTTTTGTGTAAATGAAAATCCAAACACAGTTGACCCCTTTACTGTTCAGGTAAGACATGTATGATCTTTTATACCTTGTAGATTATCATTATAAGATACTGTATTCAGATTTATGAGTTTTATTGATTTTTTTTATGGTTTGAGCTGACATGTGTAAATAGATGATAATATGATATACAAATTTATTGGAAAAGAGTCATATCACTTAAGGTTTTCTGTAAATATCCATTGACTCTTTATATATAGGTTTGATGTATACTTACAGTTGTGTGTTGGTAAAAGAAGATGTATACAGATTTGCTCTCTGCATGAAGACAGAGTCTCCCTACTTAAAGAGTTATCAACACCAGAGCCAGTCAATATTGCCATGGATGGAAATTTTGTATGTGTTGCTGGACAGGGACATTATAGTGTGTTCAATGTTGAGTCTGGAACTAGTCAAGACCTCTTTCCATATGAGGCTACTTCAACTTACCCACATGTAAAAAGAATAGCTAAGGTACTCATTCATTGTTTGTATGTTAATGTATTTATCGTGAATAGAAATCTCGTACTGAATCATTTTGAAATTTGATTTTTGTGAAATATTTTGAGTAGCATATAGTAGACACTACTTTGCATTTTCTTATCTCTGGTAGGAAGAATTCCTTTTAGCAGGACCAGGCAGCCTTGGGATGTTTGTGACAGCCGCTGGTATTTCTGAACGACCCCCAATCCAGTGGACAGAGGGAATATCTGCTATATCTTACTATCATCCATATATAATAACTATTACCAACCAGTTTATCAAAATTTATAGGTAAGATATAACTGTAATGTATATGACATTTATTCATTCATTAAGTAGTTGTTCTTCCCTCACCCCTTGCAATTGTCCTCGAAGAGACATCACAGTTCCCTCACACCAGACAAGCAACAACATACTTACAGTGCAATATCACATAAGTAGAATGCTAGCTCAATCAAAACAATGCCTGCATCTCTGCAGAACTCCTTATTACCATTTTATTCCATGACAGCCAGTCCCTCTCATCAAAATACTAAACATACTAGGCATCACATGTGACATTCAGATCTTATACTACAAACATCAACACAGTCCATAGACAAACTACATTCCCTCAGAGCACTTACTCGTATCACATTCGAACAAGAAAAGAAACTCAGAGCACTCACTTGCACCACATTCGAACAAGAAAAGAAACTCAGCATCTGTAAACAATTGATATACTTCACCTGTAACTGTTTCACTTGTCAGGTCATCCATCCATTCAGAAACAAGCATAACTGAAATACAAACCATGCAAAAGAGGTCACCAAGAACAATAATTGGATGCTTAGCAAGCACAGACCCTCAGCATCTTCTAGACCCCTCTTACCTCAACCACTCTCTAACCAACCACCAACCCTCTTGCAGAATCAAAAAAGCTCATCTCTGGCTCTCACTTACACAACCTATTCTCACAACTCCCCCCTTCCCAACACACACAACATTGACAAAGCAGTCACACAGAATGACTCTACAAGGACTAAACACCTTCCCCCCAAACTAGACATACTGTACAGATGTCTGTAACTACAGTTCCCAGAGTTACACATTTTCATACCCTCTCTGGACGCTGGCTATTTCTCCAACATTAAAAGTATGAATTTAGTATATCACAAGACTTATGTCTTTATAGTGTGGTGGTTGTATCTTGGGTATGAGGAGTCATGTGATGTACTAGATTAATGTTTGTTGCAATCATATCACAGCATCCTGACAGAGTGCAAGCATCAGCAGACATGCATCATAACAACATGCAGCTATTGGGTTGTTTGATCATTACTTCATGGAGGTGAGGGTGAAGGTTTGCCAAGGCTTTCGTTATAGGTGAAATATTATTGGATAGGAAGAGGGTGAATGAGTGAGCTAGGAACAGAGGCTTGTGTGAAGAGATACCAAGAGAGATTGAATGTAGAATGGCAAAAGGTAAGAGCAAATGAAGCTAGGAAGTGGTTCAGGAATGGAAGATGTTTAAGGAAGCAGTGCTGACATGTGAGAAAGGTGTGTCACGTGTGGAAGTTGGGAAATGGGATTGAGAGTTGCTAGTGAAAGGAGAGAGGTTTTGGATACTATTAGTAGAAAATGAGTGTGATTGACTGGGTAGAAGTACAAGAGAAAGTTCAAGTGAAAGGTACAGGAGCTGAAAAAGAGGCAAATGTGAGGAGGGATAAGCAAGTATCTGCAAACTTTAGGGAGATTAAAAATGTTTTGGAAAGAGGTTAATAGTGTAAGAAAAATGAGAGAACAAATATGGAAATTTATGAAGGGGTCAAGTGCAGAAGTGGTAACAGGCAAAGATGAGGGGATGTATGGAGTAGTTTGAAGGATTGTTGAATGTGTTTGATGATAGGATGGCAGATGTGGGATGTTTTGGTCAAGAAGGTATGCGAGGCGAGAGACTCATGGCAAGTAGTTTGGTGACATGAGCGAAGGTGGTGAAAGCTTTGCCTACAATGCAGTGTGGCAAGGCAGCAGGAGTGGATGGTATTACTGTTAATTACTCAAGGAGGGAGGTGACTGTGTTGGTGATTGGTTAGTTAGGATTTTTAATTTGTGAATGGCTCATGATGGGGAGCCTGAGGATTGGCAAAATGCCTGTATTGTACCAGTGTATAAAGGCAAGGGGGACAGAAGTGACTGTTTAGATTACAGAGATATAAGCTTATAAAGTGTAACTGGTAAATTGTTTGGAAGAGTAGTGTATGAGAGGGTGGGGGTATGTGCAGGACATCAAACTGGGGAGGAACAATGTGGCTTCAGGAGTGGCTGAGGATGTGTGGATCAGGTGGTTGTTTTGAGAAATGTATACAAGAAATACATAGAGAAACAAAAGGATTTGTATGTAGCATTTATGGATATGGAGAAAGCATATGATGGGGTTGGTAGAGATGCTTTGTGGAAGGTGTTATGAATATGGGAGAAAGCTGCTAGAAGTAGTGAAGAGTTTATATCAATAAAGTAAGAGTAAGGCACATGTGCAAGTAGGAAGAGAGGAGAGTGAGTAATTTTAGATGAAGGTGGGTCTGTGGCATGGGTGTGTGGTGTTTAATTTGTTTATGAATAGGATGGTGAGGGAGGTGAATGCAAGGGTCTTGGAAAGAGGAACAGGTTTGGAGTAATGTGGTATACAGGGGGAGAAGTATGAATCAGGGCGTATGAAGTGATCATGGAAAGGTTTGTAGGGCCAGGTTGTAGAGAATTTCAACTAGGCAATGCCGTATTTTGATGATTTCTCAATTATATTTGAGCCTTTGCTTTCTGGTTGAGAAACATTGACATACGGCACCATTACACACTGATAAAGTGTTCCTTTCACTCTTCTGTTTGAATTAAGTCGGGAAGAAGGAACCCATGCAAGCATGTTTAGGGATGTTGAGCTTGGTTGAGGATCCAGCTACCTTGACTTTCCTGTAGGACGGTATCTATGTATAGCATATAAATTTCAGTAGTCCTAACTTTGTATGCTGTACATTCTGAATTTTCTTGCCTGAACTTGAAGGAATCAATGGTTCCTTTGCTCACTAGAGGCATAGAGGCATGTATAGATGCCATGTGCCTCTCAAACTTGCCTTCAGAAGTATCCACAAGGATCAGTTATCCAGACAAAACTGTGGTGGGAGGATACTGCATGCTACCTCAAGTGGGCTCTCTGTCCTGCTACACAGTGTACATAAATGTAATTTTGTGGGGTTCAGTTAATGATAACAGCCAATTATCACATTTGAGCATGTAAGGAGGCCACAAGGAGTGGTTTCAATTATAGCATTAAAGAAAAATTCAGTCTCCAGGCAGAGCACAGGAAAGTGAAACTGTAAGATGACACAATGGTTTATTAGGTATGCTGTGGCTTGAAATGGTGGTGATGCAACAAGGTTTAAGTGCCTTAGAGTTTGCTGAGTTTTAAATGGCCATAATATGCGTATTTCAGTACCTCTGGTATTCCAGTATTTCAAATTTTGCTAAGATTTGTGAAGCAGGGGAAACCACTTTTTTCTTAACATGGCTGAAAGAGTTGAATATGCATCCTTTAATCTTTTTATTATTTTTGTATTTATCACTGCAGTATATCTGTAGTGATCTCTTGGGAAAAAAAATGCCACATCCTGTTTGAAACAGATAGGCACTTATAGAATGCACACGGGAAGTGTTATGAATACCAAATGTATGATCATGGATTCTGAATGTAGGTGTAACCATTATATACAAGTATGTGAATTGTCTTCATTTACATCTCTTATACTCTTATTTTTTATCTGAACCTTTAGATAAATACTGCAGATGATAGGTTCATTATCTGGGTTGTTTTCAAACTCACAAACATGAAAAAAGTATTGCATTCTGTCTTACTAATGGTTTTCTCATAGACCAAACTTTGAGTGTAGTTTCAATTACTTGGCATTGGGTTCATCTGTTTGTCAGAGTCTTTTGCCCCTTATAAAAGTAGAGGTGATAGATAATAAAAAGTATGAAGATTTTGCTGAAGCAACCTAATTTTGAATGGAAAGTAACTCAAATACTTAGAGATAAATAGACTAATGTTAGTTAATGTTTACCATACATGTAAAACATGATTTATATTTTACAGCTTGATTGATCAGCAGCATAAGCAGACTCTTAACTTCTCTGGTGGGGAGTTGGTTGGAAATTTCGATGGGCAACTCTATGTGGCTGCTAACTCCTGTGTGTCTTGTCTCATGCCACAGCCATGGACTGCTCAAGTTCAGGTATGCTAAGCATATTGATTTTGCAGTCTATCTCCTGCTTGAAAAGGGTGACATCATCCTTTTGAAAAGGGTATACTCAGTTCAGGGCTGTAATTTGACAGAATGATGAGCTCTGCACGTCACAGTGCTCAATTCCCAGCCAATCCTGAACGTAGGATTAATTTTAGCTATGTTGTATTTTATTTGCTTCTGTTTTTACCAATTTTTGTTAAGGGACCTTCATATTTACTGGTCATTTATTGATGGAATGTGACTCAAAAATTCCGGACATTGATCTAGAGTGTGTTTGAAAGAGGGACAGTTGATTCCAGTAGAAGTAATATGCTTGGCATTATGAGAGTGTGAGGATTTTATCTAATCCAAATTATCTGCCAAGGTGAAAAATGGAAAGTAGGGAGTATATTAGATGATTTAAAGAGAATGAATTCAAATGTAGTTTGATAATGAAAACAAACATTGATTTCTAGAGTTGGTTGATATGGTTTCGTATACCGCATGCAATGATAATGGAAAATAAATAAGATTAAAGTTGATTGGATTATACATGAACAAGTTGCTGCAGACATATTCTTCATTGTTCTGTCCACCTATCTCAGTGTTAGTCTTCCTTTGATTTTTACATTCACCCTCTTTATCATGATACTGATATGTATTTTTTCAAATTTGATCTCTGTTTCTCACATTTGCGAGTTGGCACCAGGAACAAACTGACAGACTAAGAAAGGCCAAATCTGCTCACATCCATTCTATATCTGTCAGTGCAGTGCATTGAAGCCAGAGCTCTCTGTACACAACCATTCCCCACAGAGCTTTGTTTACCTCAGACACTTCATATTCCCTGGTTCTGCCCACTGACAGCACGTTGGCCCATGCAGACCACATTGTTTCAGCCTTCTACGGCACGC
>JAUTXX010432880.1:0-12816 GCA_032273605.1 Panulirus laevicauda
ATATCACCTATATATGCCTCCCCCCCAAAACCCCCGATTCCCCACAGTCCCCCAAGCTTGCTGGGGGTGGTGTGGGGTGTAGGATGGAGGAAAAGGAGGATGTGTAATTCTTGACTTTTACCACTACAACAAAAGCCGTACGTTTATTATTAATGTGAAATGAGCACATTTGTGCGAAACATTTACACCAAATATAACTGTCAACACAAGCGTAAGAAGGAAAACGTCGACCACAATACCTTGGGTGAGGGGGATACTCTTACATCTTTCTGGCTGTATTGTGTCTTGACTATTTGGCAGACGAGACGGAGTCCTGCTTGGCACGGTACAAGGTCCATAGTAACTATGAACTACCCGTCGTCATGGATCTCGAAGTTGTGAAGCTGACATGGTCAACACGTTTATAATGTCTGCAGCAGGACCATGCATGACCCTCAGGTCCTGATTTTGGATTATTTTCCATCTTTTCGTTCTTACCGTTTTCTCAAGTGTGGCTAAGACTGGAGCCCAATAATCAAGCAGGGAGCGGACAGTTTGGATGTATTATAACCTGAGCAGAGGAAAGTTATCCTAAGTCCGTAGACTGGAGAGGGACCTCGTGACCCTAATCAGTCGTTCTATTCCTTCCCTCGCATTATACAACGCATACGGGAAGCAAACAGGCAAGACAACGGAAACGGCTTTCGCCAATCGAAGACCAACACAAAGCAATGATACGGAGCAGGGACACTGCCCCAGGGGCCGACAGAATAACTTACTCCGTGCTACGCCACGCCGGAGAAGCTAGACACGAGGCACTGCTGCAGGTCTTCTACGCCTCGGGCAGTGCAGAAACTTCCAGTGGAATCAAAAAGGGGCAGACATCCAGCCTATTCCCAAGTCCAGAGAAACCATGACCCATCTCCCTCCTCAGATGCATTGCCAAGACGGCAGAGAGGATGGTTCTCAACAGGATCAACAGAAAACACCGGGACATGTTTCAATGTAAAGGAGAGACTGAACACCATCGACAGCAATAGTGATTTTCCTGGACCTGGAAAACAAACCAACAGTCAAGAACGAGTACGATTCCACGGAGTCATCTCGTCGTACAAGCCCCCTTGAAAATGGCACCCCCACAAGGAGAAATCCAAGCCCAACACTTCAACATCCTGGTGGAGGACTTAGAAGATACCCTTCAAGTCGGTTAAGCTCCTCTGCTACGCCGATGATCTTCAGCTGATAGTGCGAGGGCGCATGAGAGTTGACAACGCCTAACACGCACTCAAGCTGGTTGAAAGAGTGCAACATACTGGGACTCAAGATCAACCCTACCAAAACAAGGGCGATGGCCCTCTGCTCCACGAGACCAGACATGATGCTTTCCATCCAAGGAACGCCGGTAACCTGGGCCGACACCCACCAGTGTCTTGGAGTGTGGTTTAACCGACACCCTTGCTTCAGGAACAAAAAACAATCCCAGCCGCTGGGGCTAACATGGAAGTTCTTAAGACTACACCGCCGCCATCAGATCGCTAGTAGACTACTAAGCTCCAGCACTCAGTGGCCAACATGGAAGTCATCCAAAATGATGCACTCAGGACATGCTGGGAGCTCCCATGTGGACCAGGATGTGCAACCTGCAGATGGAGACTGGGCTGCCGCCCATACTAGCAAGAGTCAAGCAGGCGACAGCGGCGATCAGAGTTAACGCCATCGCGTATGGAGGGCTAATGTGATCAGCACCGTCGATGGTGCGGGTCTCGCTCCATCTATTACCGTGCCTCAGGTTAGTGGATGGGTTGATAGTGGGAACAGTTTCCTGTCCGGGTCTGATTATGTGAAGGCCGTCCAAGTGAGGATTGGAGCTTTACCTAACCCCGCCAGGGCTTCCAGAGGCCGGCCCGAGATCAACGGCCTCTGACATGTCATAAGCATGGTACGCTTGAGCATATCGCTCAGATGTGCCGAAGTACCCATGGTGGGAGGGTAAAGAGGTATGATAACATCGGGGCCTATTTTGCCGGACGATTGAGACGGGTTACGAAGTGTCCTGTGAGCCTCGCACTCCGATTGTGGGGTTCTTTAGGAGCCGGACACCGTGGCTTCCAAAGGTACAGAGACTTATCATCGACAAAAGTCTCTGGTGTCCTTTTTCGCGCTTTCAGCTGCACATCAGTACTAGTGCAGCTATTACGGCACCCCGGAATAACACCTTTAGAAATCGCAAACACAGGCTAAAGAGTGATTACCTAGATTCATAATTCAGCACAGAGGAGAAACATTATTGAATCGTTAAAGAAAACTTGTCCAGGTCAAAATGGAACAAACAAAACACTACAAAACTTACCATCCTCTGCAGTTACCAGCCTCACCAACATCTTTAACTCAACCATGTCAGCTGGCTATTTCCCAGATACCTGTAAAAACTAATAGCAAAACACGGGAAAAATGCTGGAGAGAGTGGTAACTGCAGAACGTGGTAAGTTTTGGTGTTTTATATATTCCACTGACCCGGCCAAGTTTTCTTTAATGATCTGGTAATGAGTACCTCCTCTGTGCTGAATTCTGAACCAAGATAATCACCGTTTAACCTGTGTATGTCTGCGTTATCATAAGGTGTTATTCTGTGTTGTTCAAAAAATCCTTTACTGTTGTTGTGGTGGGAGGGTCAAATCATCTTGACAGACCTTTTGCTAGATATTTCTATGTATACTTTCTTTTCTCTCTCTGTTAATGTATCTTTTTGTTCCGTTTTCGTCTAGAATGTAACGTTTTGGCCTGTTAATGTTTTCGATTTTCTGTTTTCCAGGAGATATGCCTGCCTCTACTAAAGGTATCGACGGCTCCCGGTACCCTACCGTGAAACCCTTACCAACCCTGCCTCTACTGATGGGGTAAACGTTTTGGTTCATTTGGTCGCAGTTCCTTGCGTAGCGAGGAAGCGGAAATAACAGGAACAAATGTCCTTATTTGGTCACACATTCATTCTCTAGCTACCATAGCTAATGCCGAAACAAGAGCCTCTTATCCACAGCAAAGACCCTCACACCTTCCTGTGGCTTCCCCTGACGGCTTCATAAATTATGGTGCAGCCCACTGACAGCAAATCGTCCCGCGTACAACTTTCTCCTGCACGACTTCCATCCTCCCGAGTGCTGTCGGAAGAGGTTACCTTGCCCTTTCTAGTATAACGCTACTTTTTAAGGGGGATAGCGCGAACGCAGTCCCCCACTTGTAAAAATTACGCACTCGAGTTAACCACTTTTGGGTTAATCGCAAGGGTCAGCACCACCGTAGTGCAATGGTGAGCCTCGCCCTGGGAGAACCACCTTCGTGATCATGGTATCTCCTGTGCCAGGTAAGTATGCTCTTCCACCAAACACCAGCACCCACACCAAACCCCACTGATCACCTTCCATTATATTCTACACTTTTATGTAACTGCAAAAAAAATCTTAATAAAAAAAAAAAAGTTATTAGCTTATTATAAAGGATATTTTATACATGAAATATTCATAAACCTAAGGTCAATGCAATTTTGGAACTAACAAAATATTAAATTCGCACCAAGTAACAATCACTATAAACAAACATCCATCCAGCTACACTCAGTCTAGGGCTCCTATAAACGAGGTGTAATTTTTTCCAGAAATTTGCTTCGATTTCCCTACAGTCATAATTTTCCGATGTCAATTTCAACTTATTTTCAAGTATACATATAAAGGTTCATGGAAATGCAGAATATCCCTCCCTCAGAATTACAAGCCTAGCACGGGGGACTGGCTTAAACTACGTGAAAATTCAAAATGATTAAGTGGTTTTTAGAGCATTCGACTTTTGCTTTCTATCCTTATACCTTCCAGCTAAACACTACATATTATAAGCATTGTTTAATGACACTTTACATCCTAAATGAAAATGTTAAGCGTTTCAAACAGTATTCAATGAGAATAGAGTGTATTTAGCCGGGACCCCCGCCCGCAACGTCAGGAGTGTGGTGGAGACAGCGATTCCCGCCTACAACATAGGCAGACGACCGCCTATAGACGAAGAAGGATAAAGACCTCATGCACCACAACGAGGTCACCGCCCCCGATCGGATCACCGCCAACGCTTCGAGCACCGACGCTACTCCTGCTTGCACTTCCATTAACGCCACCAGCAAAGCCACCGCCGGAAAAGATGGATGGACCACCGTCGAAAGCAGAAAACGCCGCCGTAACTCAGGGGGAAACTGCGCGACAACCACAACCGACACAGCCGCCACTACGAGCTCAACTCTGTCGCACCCAAAGTTCCGATCAAAGATATGAAATCGGCATATGCCATCATTACAGGCATAGAGGAGGAGTTACCAATGACAATTTCACGGTCAAACGCAACCTCAAGGGGGTGAGGACTCTCCAACCCAAAGACACCTCCGCCTACGCCCAGGATGTACTTCTAGAGGACCCGAGCACGACCACCAAACTAGACCCGGGCGTGAAAGAAACCAAATGCGTGATACTGAAGTACCCTAAGGAACTGACCCTGGATCCCCTGGAAAAACCATCCCAAGGTTCTGAAGGCTGGAGCCCTGCAATTCGCCGACGGAGTAACCTCATTTTATCCCAAACCATCATCTAACTGCCATCTCCTTGCTTATTTCCAACTATGCTATCAGCAGTCTGATCTTCAATCTTCCTCTCACAGTGTCCATACGCATTTTCCAATTAACAACTTCTTTCACTATCAACACGTAGGTAGGTCGGCTTGGCGACATTCAACACCGCAGCAACACATCTTCACACTACACAAACATCAGTAGTTTAAAAAAAAAAAAAAGAAAAAAAAAGGCACAGCACCACCGCCCACACGTGTAAAGGAAGGCACTGCTCTACCGCCCACACGTGTAAGGGTAGGCACTGTGCCACCGCCCACACGTGTAAGGGTAGGCACTGCACCACCGCCCACATGTGTAAGGGTAGGTACTGCACCACCGCCCACACGTGTAAGGATAGGCAATGCACCACCACCCACACGTGTACGGGTAGGCACTGCACCAACACCAACACGTACAAGGGTAGGCACCGCACCACCGCCCACACGTGTAAGGGTAGTTACTGCACCACCGCCCACATGTGCAAGGGTAGGCACTGTGCCACAGCATAAACGGGTAAGGGTAGGCACTGAACCACCGCCCACACCTGCAAGGGTAGGTACTGCGCTACCGCCCAAAGGGTAAGGGTAGGCACTGCGCCACCGCCCACACGTGCAAGGGTAGGCACTGTGCCACAGCATAAACGGGTAAGGGTAGGCACTGAACCACCGCCCACATGTGCAAGGGTCGGTACTGCGCTACCGCCCACACGTGTAAGGGTAGGCACTGTGCCACAGCATAAACGGGTAAGGGTAAGCACTGAACCACCGCCCACACGTGAGAGGGTAGGTAATGCGCTACCGCCCAAAGGGTAAGGGTAGGCACTCCACCACCGCCCACACGTGCAAGGGTAGGCACTGTGCCACAGCATAAACGGGTAAGGGTAGGCACTGAGCCACCGCCCACACGTGCAAGGGTAGGCACAGCACCACCGCCCACACGTGTAAGGGTAGGCACAGCACCACCGCCCAAACGAGTAAGGGTAGGCACTGTGCCACCGCCCACACGTGTAAGGGTAGGCACTGCACCACCGCCCAAACGGGTAAGGGTAGGCGCTGCACCACCGCCCACATATGTATGGGTAGGCACTGCACCACCGCCCACACGTGCAGTGCCTACCACAGCATAAACGGGTAAGGGTAGGCACTGCACCACCACCTACACGTGTAAGGGTAGGCATCGTCGTCCACACGGGTGAAGGCTGGTCTAAACCTGAAATGATAAGAAACGGCTCTCGTAACTATAACCTTTCGGTACCGCAGATCCCACATATAATTCTATATCCCAGATGGCAAAATATAGCTCAGTTTGCTTGATAGGAAGTTATTGGGCAGTTGAAGTGGTCTACAGTTCTGGTGAACAATATTCGACAGATTTCAGTGCTGTGTGTCCTCGTGGCTCGCAGTAATTTGCCTTTGCTCTCTACTGCACGTATGGATATTAATTCCTTTTGAAAAGTGCGAGATGTAGAGATAATGACGTAGGTGCTGGAGTAGTGAAGTTAAGGATGTTGACAAGGTAGAGCTGTAATGGATTTTAGGGTCCAATGTAGATACTAGAATAGTAAGGTTGAGATTGTAGTGGTAATGGTGTAGTGGCAATGGTGTCATGATAATGGTTTAGTGGTAATGTTGTAATAGTTATGGTTTAGTGGCATTGGTGTAGAGGTTATGGTGCACTGGTGCTGACTTAGTGGTAGGTAATACAGTAGTGATAATAGTGTAGTGGCAATGATGTAGTGGTAATAGTGTAGTGGTAATGATGTAATGGAAGTGGCTCAGTGGTAATGGTGTAACGTAAATAATTCGTTGTTAATGGTGTAGTGGTGATGATGTAGTGGGAATTGTGTAATGGTAATGGTGCAGTTGTTATGGTTTAGTGGTAACAATGTATTTATTTAGGCACAATTCCCTTCATAGCTTTTGCTTTGTTTAATGACCACAGTTCTCTGATGCCGAAATGATATATCATTATGTCTACTGATTCATGATTCACAGATATTATCTTCACTACCAGATAAGACAACACTTCACTGATTCACGATTGGCAGTCATTGCTATCTTCACTACCGGTCATTTGAGCTGCTCAACAAGGATATGATCGTTATTCTAGCTTAATACACGAATAGTTCGAAATAGTTATAATCTTATAAAGATTTATTGATTTGAATCGTAAGGCAAATCATGTGAATCGTGAAACCTTACCATGTTGTATTATCCGGGTGTGAAGATAACAAGAACGGTGAATCATGAATGAATACAGTGTTTTATTTTCCTGTCGTGGAAATTGTAATAACTGTCAATCGTGAATCAGTGCAGTGTTGTATTTTCCTGTAATGAATATATTAATAATTTGAATCATGAATCAATAGAATGCTGTATTATCCAGTAGTGAAGATAGCAAAAGCTTCGAATCATGAATCAGTAGAGCGCAGTATTATCCGGTAGTGAAGATAGCAATTGTGGTGTATTATCAGGTAGTGAAGATAATAATAGCTTCGAATCATGAATCAGTAGAGTGCAGTATTATCCAGTAGTGAAGATAGCAATTGCAGTGTATTATCAGGTAGTGAAGATAACAATAGCTTCGAATTATGAATCAGTAGAGTGCAATATCATCCAGTAGTGAAGATAGCAATTGTGGTGCATTATTAGGTAGTGAAGATAACAATACCTTCGGATCATGAATCAGTAGAGTGCAGTATTATCCGGTAGTGAAGATAGCAATTGTGTTGTATTATCAGGTAGTGAAGATAACAATAGCATCGAATCATGAATCAGTAGAGTGCAGTATTATCCGGTAGTGAAGATAGCAATTGTGATGTATTATCAGGTAGTGAAGACAATAATAGCATCGAATCATGAATCAGTAGAGTGCAGTATTATCCGGTAGTGAAGATAGCAATTGTGGTGTATTATCAAGTAGTGGAGATAAGAATAAGCAGTCTGTGCTTTGGTCCACGATGCTGAGCGACGGGTCTGACGTGTCCGGATCACTTAAGGTGTTCCGTCCGTTGTCTGATTCACTTTCGTCTGATCTGCTAAACGACTAATCCTCGTTACTAACCCCGTGTCTCATTGTCGGTGAATAGTCGTCTTCCGTGTCCTTTCCGCTGAATGAGGACCGTTTTGTATGACCTTTCTAGTCCTCGTCACTAACCCCGTGTCTCATATTCTGTGAATAGTCATCTTCCGTGTCCTCTCATCTGAATGAGATGTCCAGGGACCGTTTTTTACGACCTTTCTACTCCTCGTCACTAACCTCGTGTCTCATATTCGGTGATTAGTCATCTTCTTCTGTGTCC
Organism: Panulirus laevicauda; assembly: GCA_032273605.1. Taxonomy (NCBI): domain Eukaryota; kingdom Metazoa; phylum Arthropoda; class Malacostraca; order Decapoda; family Palinuridae; genus Panulirus; species Panulirus laevicauda. The sequence continues at coordinate 7,926 of JAUTXX010432880.1, forward strand.
TTTCCGCTGAATGAGGACCGTTTTGTATGATCTTTCTAGCCCTCGTCACTAACCCCGTGTCTCATATTATTTGAATAGTCATCATCTTTCGTGTCCTCTCATCTGAATGAGATGTCCAGGGACCGTTTTTTATGACTTTTCTAGTCCTCGTCACTAACCCCGTGTCTCATATTCGGTGAATAGTCATCTTCTTCCGTGTCCTCTCCGCTGAATTAGGACCGTTTTCTATCTTTCTAGTTCTCGTCACTAACGCTGTGTCTCATATTCGGTGAATAGGCATCCCCTTCCGTGTCCTCTCCGCTGAATGAGGACCATTTTCTATTATCTTTCTAGTCTCATAGCTAATCCTCTATCTCTAATTCTACTGTAAATAGTCATCCTCTTCCGTCTCCTCTCCGCTGAATAAGGTGTCCAGGAGCCGTTTTCTATTAATATCCTCTCAGTCCTCATTTTTTCTCTCTCATCCACTTCCTGACCCTCATCCTCTTACTCTCTCTCATCTACTTCCTCTCCCTCATCGACTTCCTGACCCTCATTGTCTTCCTCTCCCTCATCCACTTCCTGATATGTTTATAGAGTAGATGAGATGTATAGTGAAGATTAGGGCAGTGTAGAATAGTGCATATTGTAGACAAGGGTACTACTATAGGATAGATGAATGGGATAGTGCAGTTGCTTGGGAAATTGTTTAAGAAGAGTACATTGTTTTGATAATATGCCTGAAAGGTATATACAGATGAGAAATTATGATAGAGGCTTAGATATATATGGGGCACTGTAAAATTTGGGTAAACAGTTAAGATCCCAGATTAGCATGGAAGAAAGTAGACAGATGACATGGTGTAGATATAACGCGTAGTAGCTTGATGGCCATTTAGGTATTTAGCTTAAAATGCGGACAACCCTCAAGATTTTTTAGTTATTTTTGTTGTTGTGTTAGTTCTTTATTAGCGATAAACCACAAAGATTAAGGTTTATCTGTTGAGCTATATTGTTTTATGAATATAGAATATGTGTACAAGAGAGGAATAAGGAAGAGAGGAGAGCGTTTTTGGAATAGATGAGTGGGTGTATCAGCTGTGTTGATTTAGGTAAAATTGCCTTCATAGTTTTGATTTGTTTAGTTACCACAGTTCTCTGATGCTTCCAGAACTTTCGCTCCCTCCCCCACCCTATGATTCACTTCCGCTTCCATGGTTCCATCCGCTGCCAAATCCACTCCGACATATCTAAGACACTTCACTTCCTCCAGTTTTTCTCCATTCAAACTTACCTCCCAATTGAATTGTCTTCAACCCTACTGTACCTAATAACCTTGCTCTTATTCACATTTACTCTCAGCTTTCTTCTTTCACACACTTTACCAAACTCAGTCACCTACTTCTGCAGTTTCTCACCCGAAACAGCCACCAGTGCTGTATCATCAGCAATCAACAACTGACTCACCTCCCAAGCCCTCTCATCCATAACAGACTGCATATTTGCCCCCTCTCCAAAACTCTTGCTTTCACCTCCCTAACCACCTCATTCATAAACAAATTAACCAAATATACATGCTTTTTTGCAAATATTCACATTAACTGTTTTATGCATGCTAAGGTCAGTGATACTGACACACGCAAATATGCTAAATTCTTATAACTGAAACACATTCATACAATAGGAAGGATTAGTGAATATTCACTCAGATCTACCTGCCACCAAAACAGTTCCATTTACTACTACATCAGCTTGGTGTTTGCTGAGAACTCTCTGATTTACATGTCTGGTCTACCCCATGATCTTTTGTACCACTTTTATTGAGCAGAAAGCAGTAATTTAATTTTTCATATGTCTTTGTACAATAAAGGACAGCATCCACTCTTTTTCCTTGCCTTATCAATTCACATAAGGATAAAGTTGGAAGGGACGAGACAGGATAGTCGGAAAAAAATGATAACATTTATCAACCCTTTCCAAGAAAACTTTTATGAGTGGTCAAGACGATACCCAACGATAAATCACAAGAACAAAGTGATCAACGCATTGGTGAACTGCAATTTTTCCCAAGTTGAAAGCAAGTCCCATATTTTACCGTGATACTTTAATGCAAAGGTCTACATGATAATATAATCAATATTATTCACAGCACTGAAAATAAATTATGGCAGTTTCTTTCTAAGATTCTATAATACAACATTTTGTGAAAGAACAATTAAATTTCTCATTCAGCAAGACACTAATAAAGTGTATCATAGTGCATCTTGGTACTATGATAGGCATCATCATGGGCATCATCATACTGAAAATGCAGGCATAAAGGCAGCTCTTGTCAACATGCAGATTACAAGTAACAGTCATTACAAATCTTGTACTTACCCTCTCTGTGCGAGCATCTGCATTAGTCGCTTCTCTCTATTTCGAAGAACTTCTTCCTTCTTCTTTTTGTCAGATGGAGGTTTAGCTAAAGAAATCTCCATATTGGCACCACCTAATTCTTTCCCTTGCAATGCTTCCATTGCCTGAAAAACAAAACAGTTATTAAAAAAAAAATCACTGATTGGGACAAGAACAATACATAGCCACTTTGCTCTACCTACATGAAAATAGTTAAAAATATATGTCTAAGGATGAACCACAGACTCTATACTAGTAATGTTAAAAAGTAAACCCCAGCACCAAGCATGCTGATGAATAAGACGATGAGGAGTTTTAAATATCAAATGGGAAAAAGGTTACATCCTTGGGGACTAGGGAGAAGGAATATTGCTCGCATACATTCTGCATTTCATTGAAGGCAAACAAGATTGGCAAAGACAGGGAGCAAGAAACTGCTCCCCTCCTTATTACTTTCCAAAAGAAGAAAGAGAAAGGAGTCAAGCAAGGATTTTTCCTCTATAGCTTATTCATCAATTTTGGTAACCACTTTACTCATAAAGGAAATGGCAAAAACACATGAAAGAAAAAATCGATAAGCATTTGTAACCACTGATTAGAAAATCAAATAATAAGCAACTGTAACCTCTGATCAGAAATTTAGTTCTAAAGCATGAAACAGAGTGACTGGTAGTAATGGCAGAATACTCTAACCCTAATCAATATACAACAGCATTTGAAATTTGAAATTACATGACTGTACATTACACAGAGATTAAGAACTGCACTGGGATAGTGGTAGTGGATGAGGTGATGGTAAAGGTAGTAGCAAAGGGGATATATGAGTTGATGGCAGTCTAGCTGGAGTGGTAAAGGTGGTGTGCTGCTATAAATGAGTGGATGACTAGAGCGGTGGTAGTGGTTGAAAATTGGGGTAGTGAGGATGGTGGAAGAGATGATGGCAGAGGCATTGGCACAGATAATTGAAGTTATCATGGTAATGGTGGTATCATATGAGATGGTACAGGTAGTGGAAAATGTAGTTGTGGCAAAAGGGAAGTTAGAGGTAACTGCAGGGTGATGGCAGAGCTGGGAGAACAGGAAGTGGCAGGGGTGTGGCTCAAGAGGAGATAACAGGGGTAGTGGCATTGCATAGGTAGTTGTAAAGATGGCACTACCTGGTATGGCATAGAGGATAGTAATGTTGGAGGTTATGAATACCAAAAGTGGTGGCACAGCTGGTTGTAAACATGGAAACAAATGATGTGGGGGTGGAAATAAATGGTAGGAGCTGGTGGCAAGGGTAGTACTAAAGGTGGTTGAGGAGATGGAAGTGAACAGAAGAGGTGGTGGTAATAATGGTGGCAAAGGGGTGCAAAAGATTGTGGGTATGGTAAAAAGAAGAGTATTGTCAAAAGTGAAAACAAGGGGTGTTGAAATGGTTTGGATATGTGGTAGGTATGGTAAAAAGAAGAGTTTTGTACAGAGGTGAAGAGGGTGTGATGAAATGGTTAGGACATATGGGGAGAATGAATGGGTTAAAAAGTATCCAGATGTGTGTGTCAGAAGTGGAGACCTCAAGGAGATGGGGGATTGACTGATTTGGAGATGCAAAAATAGAATGGATGAGATTTTGAGCAATCAGGGCCAGAGCATGCTGGAATGTGAAAGATATGCACGGGATGGGCTGAATGAGTGATACACTAAACAAATGGGATGACAAGATATTAGTGGATGGAAATGGCGTATGAAGCAGCCAAAGGAAACGATGGAAAGGTCTGTGGGGGACTGGTTATGTACAGTCTATGCTTCCTGAACATTACTTATGAGTGGATGAAGCCTTTTCTTCTCTGTTTCTGGCACCAATGCATGAAAGAACCTTTGACCCCTACCCCATCTTGTGACACTTCTGCTTCCATGGTTCCACTTCCTGTTAAGTCCACTCTCAGATACTTAAAACACATCACTTCCTCCAATTCATCTCCATTCAAACATACATACCAATCACCTTGTCCCTCAACCCTACTAAACCTAATAACCTTGCTCTTATACACATTTACTCTAAACTTTATCCTCTTACACACTTTTCTAAACTCAGTCACCAACTTCTGCAGTTTCTCACCCGAATCAGCCACCAGCGCTGTACCATCAGCGAACAACAACTGACTCACATCCCAAGCCCTCTCATCCACAACAGACTGCATACTTACCCCTCTCCAAAACTCTTGCATTCACCTCCTTAACAACCCCATTCATAAACAAATCAAACAACCATGGACACATCACGCACACTCTTTTCCTACTCGTACACATGCCTTACAGCCTCGATAAAAACTTTTCACTTCTTCTACCAGCTTACAACCCACACCATATACTCTTAATACCTTCAACAAAGCATCTCTATCAATTCATTCATATGCCTTCTCCAGATCCATAAATGCTACACACAAATCCATTTCCTTTTCTAAGTATTTCTCACATACATTCTTCAAAGCAAACACCTGAACCACACATCCTCTACCACTTCTGAAACCAC
>JAUTXX010432989.1:0-11891 GCA_032273605.1 Panulirus laevicauda
GCCTCACTACCCCTAACATGTGACGTACCACAGGGTAGCAAGATGGGGCCGCTCTGCTTCCTCATCTTTATCAGCGACGCCCTGAAGGACATAGACCACAGCTGGAAGTATTCAGACGACTCCACCTTTGGCATCATTATCAGCAACAACTCGTCTGACTTCAGCGACTTTCAGCACATCATTAACAACTTCCAGGAGCGGACTGCGGCCAACGTCGTCACCATCAACCACACCAAGACTGTGATGACGCACAGCAACCTGGGTGCTGGCATCACACTAGGCCCTGACATCCTCCAGGTAGTCAGAGACTTCAAACTTCTTAGTGCACCATAGACGACGGTTTAAACTGGAAGAGTCGTATCATCCCTATTATCAAACCATCCTCATACCGTCTGTTATGAGGAAGTTATATCACTAGGCAACCCACCAATTGGGTTCAGGAATGTCTATATTATAAATCATTCCACCTAAGCTTACCTGGCCCGCCCAGCCTGGTCCTCCTCACTCACAGCTACACAGAAGGACCACTCAAAAAGAACACAGAATATAGCATGTAGAATCTTTCTGGGCCCTTCGTACTCCACCTACCAAGAGATACTCTACCAGTAATGGTAGTGCTGACACCAATACTGATATTCTAAAAGTATTGGTGGTGCTGACACTACTACTGATATTCTACAAGTAATCGTGGTGCTGACATTATCACTGATACTCTTCCATTAATGATGGTGCTGACACTACTACTGATACTCTACCAAATAGTTGTACCGACACTACTACTGTTACTCCACCAGTAGTGGTTGTGCTGACACTACTACTGAAACCCTACTAGCAATGGTGGTGCTGACACTACTACTGTTACTCTAACAGAAATGGTGGTTCTGACACTGCTACTGGTACCTTTCAACAATGATGGTGCTGACACTCCTACTGATACTGTATTAGCAATGGTGGTATTGACACTACTTCTGATAAGGTAACAGTAATGGTTGTGCTGACACTCCTACTGTTACTCTACCAGTAGTGGTGGAGCTGACACTACTACTGAAACTTTATTGATAATGGAGGTGTGACAATGATACTGTTACTCTACCAGTTATGTTAGTGCTGACACTACTATTGATATCTACCGTTAATGTTTGTGCCGAAACTGCTACTAATATTCTGCAAGTACTGGTGGTGCTGACATTATTACTGATATTCATCTAGTAATGATGGTGCTGACACTACTAATGGTACACTCCCATTAATAGTGGTTCTGATACTACTACTGTTACTCTATCAATAATGGGATTGCTGACACTACTACTGATACACTACCATATTGGTGTTGCAGACATTACATTTGAAACTCTACCAGTAATGGTGGTGTTGACACCACTAGTGTTACTCTACCAGTAATGGTGGTGCTTACACTACTCCTGTTATCTATCAGAATGGTGGTACTGACACTACTACTGGTACTCTACAAGCAATTATGGTGCTGACACTCCGACTGATACTGTACCAGTAATGGTGGTGCTGACACTACTGCTAATACTCTTCCAGTAACAGTGGTGCTGACACTACTACCGATACTCTACCTGGGATGGTGCTGCTGACACTACTACTGATACTCTACCGGTAATGGTGATGCTGAACACTCTTACTGATATTCTGCAAGTAATGCTGGTGTTGATACTAGTACTAATACTCTTCCAGTATGGTGGTGCTGACACTACTAATGATACTCTACCAGTAATGGTGGTGCTGACACTACTACAGGTAATCTACTAGATATATTTGTGCTGACACTACTACTGATATTCTAACAGTAATGGTGGAGGTGACAATACTACTGAAGCTCTACTAGAATTGGTGGTGCCACCACTGTTGCTTTTGCTGTAGCATTGATGGTGGTGATGACACTATATCTGATACTCGAACAACAATGATGGTGCTGAGACTATTACTGATTCTGTAACAGTAATGTGGTAGTAACACTACTACTGGTACTCTGACAGAAATGATGATGCTAACACTACCACTGCTACTGTATCGGTAATAGTGGTGCTGACACTACTGCTGATTATGTACCATTAATGATAATGCTGAATCTAATAAAGATACTCTACCAGCAAGAGTGGTGCTGACACTACTACTGTTTCTCTATCAGTAATGGTGGCCTTGATATTACTACTGATGCTCTACCGGTAATGATTTTAATGACACTACTACCGAAACTCTTATTGTTATGGTGGTGTGACACTCCTATAGTTACTCTAACAGTAATAGTGATGCTGACGCTACTATCAATATCTACCAGTAAGGTTGGTGCTGCCACTACTACTGTTACTCTACCAGTGCTGACACTGCTACTGGTACTTGACCAGCTTTAATGGTGCTGGCACTATTACTGATACTGTACCAGTAATGGTGGTGCTGACTCTACTAATGATACTGTACCAGAAATGGTGGTGCTGGCACCACTAATGTTACTATACTAGCAACGGTAGTGCTGACATGACTACTGTTACTCTACCAATAAAGGTACTGCTGACACTACTACTGATACAATACCAGTAATGGTGGTGCTGTCACAACTACTGATACACTAACAGTGATGGTGGTGCTGACACCATTACTGTCACTATACCAGTAATGGTGGTGCTGACACTACTACTGACACTCTACTAGTAATGGGGGTACTGACACTACTACCATTTCTCTAGAAGTAACGGTGGCGCTGACAATACCACTGATACTCAACCAGTAAGGTTGGTGCTGATTCTACTACTGGTACTCAACCAGTAATGGCGGTGTTGACACTACTATTGGCACTCTACCCGTAATGGTGGTGCTGACACTACTACTTTTACTGTACCAGCAATCGAGGTGCTAACACTAATACTGTTACTCTACCAGAAATAGTGGTGCTGACTCTGCTACTGTTACTCTACCGGTAATGGTAGTGCAGACACTACTTCTGATACTCTACCTATAACGATGATACTGACACTGCAATTTTTACTTAACCAATTATGGTGGTGCTGACACTGCTACTGATACTCTACCAGATATGATTGTGCTGACACTGCTACTGGTACTCCACCAGTAATGTTAGAGGTGACAATACTACTGAAGCTCTACTAGAAATGGTGGTGCTGACACTATTGCTGTCACTGTACCAGTAGTGGTGTTCCTGACACTACTGTCGGTTATCGACCACCAATGATGGTGCTGACACTATTACTGCTCACTGTATCGGTAATGGTGGTGCTGACACTACTGCTGATTATGCACAAGTAATGATGGTGCTGACTCTAGTAATGATACTCTACCAGCATTAGTAGTACTGACACCATTAATACTACTCTACAAGTAATGGCAGTGTTGACACTGCCACTGTTACTCTATCAGAATTGATGGTGTTGACACTGTTCCTGTTCCCCTACCAGTAATGGTGGCGTTGATACTACTACTGATGCTCTTCTAGTAAGGGTGGTGCCGACACTATAACCGAAACTAATAGTAATAGTGGTGCTGACACTACTACTGTTACTCTAAGAATAATAGTGATGCTGACACTATTACCGATCCTCAAACAGAAAGGGTGATGCTGCAACTACTACTATTACTCTACCAGTAATGGTGGTGTTGACACTAATATTGTTACTCTACCAGCATTGGTGGTGCTGACACTAATGCTGGTACTCTACCAGTAATGGTGGTACTGATACTATAACTGTTTCTCTACCACTGATGTTGGTACTGACACTACTATTCATACAGTGTTGACACTGCTATTGTTACTCTACCAGTAATGGTGGTGCTGACACTACCACTGATACTCTAGAAGAAATGATGGTGTTGACACTACTACTGATGCTATACCAGTAATGGTGGTTTTGACATTACTGCTGATACTGTACCAGTGATGGTGGTGCTGCCACTAGTAATGATACTCTACGGGAAATAATGGTGCTGACGCTATTACTGTTACTGTAACAGAATTGGTGGTGCTGACACTACTAATGTTTTTCTACCAGTAATGGTTGCGTTGATACTACTACTGATGCTCGACCAATAATGGTGGTGATGGCACTACTTCTGTTACTCTACCAGCAATGTGTAACTGACACTATTACTGATACTCTACCAATAATTGTGATGCTGACACTATTACTGACACTCTACCAGTAATAGTGGTGGTGACATTAATGCTGTTACTCTAAAAGAAATAGTAATGCTGACACTACTACTGTTTCTCTACCAATGATGGTGGTTCTGACACTACTACCATAACTCTATAAGTGTTGGTTTTGCTGACACTACTACTGATACTTTACCAGGAATGGTGGTGCTGATACTGGTACTGATAATCTATCGGTAATGGTGATACTGACACTACTATTGATATTCTACCAGTAATGGTGGTGCTAACACTGCTACTGTTACTCTTCCAGTAATAGTGGTGCTGACACTACTACTGATACCTTACCACTAATTGTGGAGCTAACACTAATAATGATACCGTACCAGTAATGGTGGTTCTGGCACTACTACTGATACTTTACTAGTGATAGTGGAGCTGACACTGATACTGAAGCTCTACTTATCAGAGTGGTGTTGACACTACTACCGTTTCTCTTGCAGTAATGGTGGTGCTGATACTACTACTGGTCCTCGACCAACAATGATGGTGCTGCCACTATTACTGATACTGTAAGAGTAATGGTGGTGCTGACACTACTAATGATGCTCTGCCAGCAATGGTGGTGCTGACATCACTATTGTTACTATACCAGCAATGATGGTGTTGACACTAATACTGATAATCTACCAGTAATGGTGGTGCTGACACCACTACTGTTACTCAGCCGGTAATGGTGGTGCTGACAATGTTACCGGTGCTCTAAAAGCAATGATGGTGCTGGCACTCCTACTGATGTTCTACCTGTAATGGTGGTGCTGACACTACTGCTGATACTTTACCACTAATTGTTGTGTTGACAGTACTAATGTTACTCTACCAGTAGTGGTGGCGCTGATACTACTACGTATACTCTACTAGTTGTGGTGGTGCTAACGATACTACTGATGCTCTACCAGTAATGGTTGAGACTAACACTACGACTGGTACTGTACCAGTAATGGTGGAGCTGACACTACTACTGATACTCTACTAATAATGGTGGAGCTAACACTACTGCTGAGTCTCTACTAGTAATGAAGGTGCTGACAATACTACTGTTACTCTCGCATTAATGGTGGTGCTGACACTACTGCTGGTACTCGACCAGTAATGATGGTGCTGACACTATAACTGATACTGTGGAAGTAATGGTGGTGTTGATTCTATCAATGATACTCCACCAGCAATGGCGGTGCTGTCACCCCTACTGATACTTTACCGGCAATGGTGGTGCTGATATACTACTGTTACTCGAACAGTAATAGTGGTGCTGACAGTATTATTGATCCTCTACCAGTAATGGTGGTTCTAACACTACTACTGATGCTCTACCAGTAATGGTGGTGCTGACACCACCACTGTCACTTTACCCATATCAGTGGTGCTGACACTACGACTAAAACTCTACTAGTAATGGTGGTGCTGACACTACTACTGTTACTTAACTAGTAATGGTGGTGTTGACACTACTACTGGTACTTTACAAGAGATGATTGTGCTGACACTCCTATTGATGCTGCATCAGTAATGGTGGTGATGACACAACTACTGATACTCTACCAGAAATTGTGGTGCTGACACTACTACTGTTACTCTAACATTAATGGTTGTGTTGACACTACTACTTAAACTGTTCTAGTTTAGGTGGTGGTGACACTAATACTGTTACTCTACCAGAAATAGTGGTGCTGACACTACGACTGTTACTCTACCAGTAATGGTGCTACTGACACTACTACTGAAACTGTTCTAGTAATGATGGTCCTGACACTACTACTGTTACTGTACCAGCAATCTTGATGCTAACACTACTACTGTAGCTCTATCAGGAATGGTGGTGCTGACTCTACAACTTTTAATCTACCAGTAATGGTAATGCAGGCACTACTACTGATACTCTACCAGTAATGATGGTACTGACACTGCTATTTTCACTCTAGCAATAATGTTGGTGCTGACATTACTACAGGTGCTCTACCAGATGTGATTGTGCTGACACTACTACTGCTACTCTTCCAGTAATGGTGGAGTAGACAATACTACGGAAGTTCTTCTAGAAATGGTGGTGCTGGCACTATTGCTGTTATTGTACCAGCAATGGTAGTGCTGAAACCTCTACTGGTACTCGATCACCAGTGATGTTGCTGACACTATTAATGATTCTGTACCAGCATTGTGGTGCTGACACTACTATAATTACTCTACCAGAAATAATGGTGCTAACACTAGTACTGCTACTGTATCGATAATGGTGGTGCTAACACTACTGATGATTATGTACCATTAATGATGGTGCTGACTCTAGTAATGATACTCTTCCAGTAAAAGTGGTGCTGACACTACTACTGTTACTCTACAAGTAATGGTGGTCCTGACACTACCATTGTTACTCTACCAGCAGTGGTTGTGCTGACACTACTACTGTTTCTCTACCAGTAATGGTGGCGTTGATACTACTACTGATGCTTTACCAGTAAGGGTGGTGCTAACACTACTACCGAAACTCTAGTAGCAATGGTGGTGCTGACACTACTACTGTTACCCTAACAGTATTAGTGATGCTGACACTACTACCGATATTCTATCAGTGAGGGTGGTGCTGCCACTACTACTGTTACTCTACCAGTAATTGGTGTTGAAACTACTACTGTTACTCTACAAGCAATGGTGGTTCTGACACTAATACTGTTATTCTACCAGTAATGGTGGTGCTAACACTACTACTGTTACTCTACCAGTATTGTTGGTGCCGGCACTGCTACTGATACTCTACCAGTAATGATGGTGGTGACACTATTATTTTCACTCTACCAGTAATGGTGGTGCTGACACTACTACTGATACTCTAGAAAAAATGATGGTTGTGACATTACTACTGATACTGTACCATTAATGGTGGTGCTGACACTAGTAATGATACTCTAACATCAATAGTGGTGCTGACACTACTACTGTTACGCTATGAGAAATGGTGGTGGTGACACTATTAATGTTTCTCTGCCAGTAATGGTTGTGATGATACTACTACTGATGCTCCACCAATAATGAAGGTGCTAGCACTACTACTGTTACTCTACCAACAATGTGGTGCTGACTCTATTACTGATACTCTACCAGTAATGGTGGTGCTGACACTATTTCTGATACTCTACCAATAGTAGTGGTGGTAACATTACTTTTGTTACTCTACTAGAAATGGTTGTTCTGACACTACCTCTTCTAGTCTAACAATAACGGTTGTGCTGACACTGCTACCATAACTCTACAAGTGTTGGTTGTGCTGACACTACTACTGACACTCTACCAGGAATGGTGGTCATAACACTACGCAGTACTGTTACTCTACCAGTAATGGTGGTGCTGACAGTAGGTACTGATAATCTACCGGTGATGGTGGTGCTGACACTATTTCTGATATTCTACCAGTAATGGTGGTGCTAACACTATTACTGATACTCTACCAGTAATGGTGGTGCTGACACTACGACTGATAGTCTATCACTAATAGTGGAGCTAACAATAATACTGATACTCTACCACTAATGGTGGCTCTGACACTACTACTGATACTCTATTAGTAATCGTGGAACTGACAATAATACTGAAGCTGTAATTGCAATAATGGTGCCCACACTACTACTGTTACTTTGGCAGTAATGGTGGTGCTGACACTACTACTGGTACCCGATCAACATTGATGGTGCTGCCACTATTTTCTGATACTGTAACAATAATGATGGTGCTGACACTACTAATGAGACTCTACCAGCAATGGCGGTGCTCTCACCACTACTGTTACTATACCAGGAATGGTGGTGCTGACACAAATACTGTTACTCTACCAGTAATGTTGGTGCTGACACTACTACCGAAACTCTACTAGTAATGGTTTTGCTGACACTAATACTGTTACTCTACCAGTAATGGCGGTGTTGACACTATTACTGGTACTCTACATGGAATGATGGTGCTGACACTCCTGCTGATACTGTACCAGTAATTTTGGTGCTGACACTACTGCCGATAATGTACTAGTAATGACTGTGTTGACACTACTGCTGTTACTCTATCAGTAGTGGTGGCGCTGACACTACCATTTATACTCTACTAGTAGAGGTGGTGTTGACGGTACTACTGATACTCCACCAGTAATGGTTGGGACTGACAGTACGTCTGATACTCTACCAGTAATAATGGAGCTGACACTACCACTGAAGCTCTACTAGTAATGATGGTGCTGGCAATACTACTGTTACTCTACCATTAATGGTGGTGCTGATACTAGTGGGGGTACTCGACCAGCAAAGATGGTGCTGACAATATTACTGAAACTGTAGCAATAATGATGGTGTTGACACTATTAATGATACTCTACCTGCAATGGTGTTGCTGGCACCACTACTGATACTATAGCAGCAATGGTGGTGGTGACGCTACTACTGATGCTTTACCAGTAATGGTCGTGCTGACACAACTACCGTTACTCTGCCCTTACTAGTGGTGCTGACACTACTAATGAAACTCTACTAGCAATGGTGGTGCTGAGACTACTACTGTTACTTTGGCAGTAATGGTAGTGCTGACACTACTACTGGTACTCTATAAGAAATGATGGTGATGACTCTCCTACTGAAACTGTACCAGTATTGGTGTTGCTGACACTGCTGCTGATACTGTACCAGTAATGGTGGTGCTGACACTACTACTGATACTCTATCAGCAATGCTGTTGCTGACACTACTGCTGTTACTCTACCAGTAGTGGTGGTGCTGACACTACCAATGAAAATATTCAAGTAATGGTGGTGCTGACAATATTACTGTTACTCTACCAGAAATGGTGGTGGTGACAGTACTAATGTTACTCTACCAGTAGTGGTGGTACTGACACTACTACTGAAAATGTTCCAGTAATGGTGGTGCTTAGACTAACAATGTTACGTTACAAGAAATCGTTGTACTGACACTACTACTGTTACTATACCAGTAATGGTGATGCTGACACAATTACTATTACTCTTCCAGTAGTGGTGGTGTTGACACCACTACTGAAACTTTAGTAGCAATGGTGGTGATGATACTACTACTATTACTCTACCAGTAATGGTGGTGCTGACATTACTACTGATTCACAACAAGCAATGATGGTGCTGTACCAAAATGGTGGTGCTGACACTGCTACTGTTACTCTACCAAAAATGTTGGTGTTGACGCTACTACTGGTATTCTACAACAATGATGGTGCTGACACTCCTACTGATACTGTATTAGCAATGGTGGTGCTGACGCTACCTCTTATACTTTAACAGTAATGGTTGAGCTGACACTACTTCTGTTACTCTACCATTAGTGGTGATGCTAACACTACTACTGAAACTCTATTATTAGTGGTGGTATGACACTACTACTGTTACTCTACCAGTAATGGTGGTGCTGACACTACTACTGATACTGTGCCGGTAATGTTGGTGCTGACACTACTACTGATATTACACAAGTAGTGGTGGAGCTGACATCATTACTGATACTCTTTCAGTAATGGTGGTGCTGACACTACTACTGATACTCTACCAGTATTAGTGATCCCGATACTACTACTGTTACTCTGTCAGTAATGGTGATGCTGACACTACTACTGATGCACTACCAGTGTTGGTGTTGCAGACATTACTACTGAGACTCTACCAGTGATGGTGGTGCTGTCATCATTATTGTTACTCTATCAATAATGGTGGTGCTGACACTAGTAATGTTACTCTACCAATAATGGCAACACTGACACTGCTACTGTTACTCTACCAGCAGTTTTGGTGCTGACACTATTACTGAAAATGTACTAGTAACGGTGGAGTGACACTACTACTGTTACTCTACCAGAAATGGTGGTGCTGACACTACTTCTGGTACTCTAAAACAATGATATTTCTGACACTCCTACAGACAATATATTAGCAATGTTGCTGATGACACTACTTCTGATACTGTAACAGTAATAGTTGAGCTGACACTGAAACTCTACTAGTAATGGTAGTGTGACACTAATACTGTTACTCTACCAGTGATGGTCGTGCTGACACTACTACTGATACTATATTGGTGTTGGTGGTGCTGACACTACTACTGATACTATATTGGTGTTGGTGGTGCTGACACTACTACTGATATTATACAAGTAATGGTGGTGCTGACATTATTACTGATACTCCTTCAGTAATGATAGTGCTGACACTACCACTGACACTCCAGTAAGAGTGGTCATGATACTACTACTATTACTCGATCATTAATGGTGATGCTGACACTACTTCTGATACATTACCAGTATTGGTGTTGCAGAACTAGTGTTACTCTACCAGTAATGTTGTCGCTGACACTACTACTGTTACTCTACCAGTAACGGTAGTACTGACACTACTACTGGTACTCTACAAGCAATGATGGTGCTGACACTCCTCCTGATACTCTACCCGTAATGGTGGTGCTGACACTACTGCTGATACTGTTCCAGTAAGACTGGTGCTGACACTACGACTGATACTCTACCTGAAATGGTGTTTCTAATACTACTACTGAAACTCTACCAGCAATGGTGGTGCCAACACTAATACTGTTACTCTACCAGTAGTGATGGTGCTGACACTACTACTGAATGTGTACTAGTAATGTTGGTGCTGACATTGCTACTGTTATTCTAACAGAAATGGTGGTGCTGACACTACTACCGGTACTCTACAACAATGATGGTGCTGACAATCCTACTGATACTGTATTGGCAATGGTGGTGTTGACATTACTTCTGATACTGTAAATGTAATGGCTGTCCTGACACTACTACTGTTACTCTCCCAGTAGTGGTGGTGCTGACACTACTACTGAAAATCTACTTGTAATGGTGGTGTGAGACTACTACTGGTACTCTACCAGTAATAGTGGTCCTGATACTATTACTGTTACTCTATCAGTAATGGCGATGCTGACACTACTACTGATACACTGCCAGTATTGGTGTTGCAGACATTACTACTGAGATTCTACCAGTAATGGTAGTGTTGACACGACTAGCGTCACTTTACCAGTAATGGTGGGGCTGACACTATTAATGTTACTCTACCAGTAATGGTGGTACTGACACTACGACTGGTACTGTACAAGCAATGATGGTGCTGACGCTCCTACTGATACTGTACCAGTAATGGTGGTGCTGACACTACTGCTGATACTGTTCCAGTAACTGTGGTGTTGACACTACTACTGATACTCTGCCTGCAATGGTGTTGATGACACTTATTAATACTCTACCGGTTATAGTGATGACACTACTACTGATATTTTGCAAGTAATGGTGGTGCTGACACTAGTACTAATACTCTTCTAGTAAGGGTGCTGTTGACACTACTAATGATACTCTATCAGTAATGGTGGTGCTGACACTACTACTGGTACTCTACCAGATATGTTTGTGCTGACACTAGTGCTAATACTCTACCAGTATTGCTGGTGACAATACTACTGAAGCTCTACTAGAAATGGTGGTGGTGACACTATTGCAGTTACTGTACCTGTAATGGTGGTGCTGACACTACTATGATACTCGACCAGCAGTGATGGTGCTGCCACTATTACTGATTCTGTAACAGCAATGTGGTGGTGACACTACTACTGGTACTCTACCAGAAATGATGGTGCTAACACTACCACTGCTACTGTATCAGTAATGG
>JAUTXX010433099.1:0-12813 GCA_032273605.1 Panulirus laevicauda
AAGGGCAGTAAGTATGGCGAGCAATTCAGTTTGTAGAGTAGATTCCCAATTGTTTATTCTAACATTTTTCTCTAATCTATTACCATTAGGCTTGGTCACAATGGCAGCACTGCCTGCCCTCTCAGTGGCAGAATCACAAGAACCATCAGTATAGATGCAATGAGTTATGTTATTGTCAGTCTGGAGTTTCTGTACCTGCTACTACTTCCCTACTTGCCCCCTTCACCAATGTTCCCATATGTTCTCTTGTCTAATGCACATCTTTTTACCTCCTTCCAAAACATCTTTTTATTCTCCCTATAGTTTAATGATATTCTCTCACCCCAACTCTCATTTGCCCTCTTTTTCAACCTTTGCACCTTTCTCTTGACCTCCTTCTGCTTTCTTTTATGCATCTCCCAGTCATTTGCACTCCTTCCTTGCAAGTATTGTCCAAAGGCCTCTCTTTTCTCTTTCCCTAACAACTTTACTTCTTCATCCCAC
Organism: Panulirus laevicauda; assembly: GCA_032273605.1. NCBI lineage: Eukaryota > Metazoa > Arthropoda > Malacostraca > Decapoda > Palinuridae > Panulirus > Panulirus laevicauda. The sequence goes on from JAUTXX010433099.1 coordinate 484, forward strand.
CTCTCAATTCCCTTTCTAATCTGCCCACCTCCCACCATTCACATGCCACATGCATCTTTTGCACAAGCCATCACTGCTTCCCTAAAGACATCACACGCCTTACCCACTCCCCTCACATCATTTGCTCTCACCTTTTGCCATTCTACACTCAATCTCTACAGGTACTTCCAAACACAAGTCTATTTATCTAATTTAATTTTTCTCCTAAAGGTTCTCATTATTACTTTGCTGGACTGTACAATTGCCCAAAATCATACTCACTTAACCTTCTCTGTCTCTACTCCATAGCAACTCCCACAATTGGGAATTGGGGATGTGGTTTCAGTTTTGTTGTCTGAGGCAACATTCAAAGATTCTTGCTTCGTCCCATGTCCAATTTCTGAAAATAAATTTTATAATAACATACCTTTAAAGAATGGACAGAAATGAAAATGCAACAAGTTAATGATAAGGATTCAGGTGATTTTGTAACATAGAAGAAAAAATCAGTAATATGACTAGAAGAGTATATTTCAAGTACAACAGCAAATGCAATATCCAAAGTAATAAGTGAAAATTCTAAGCAATGAAAGATAAATTGAAAATTACAAATAACTGCGCAAATAATAATACTATCTGTTTACACTCATATAACAGATAATCTCATTTGTGTTTTGACCCAACTTTCTGCCATACAAATATCCTAAATTTTTCATATACTTCATTTATAAGTAGACCTCAGTTTTTGAGGGTTAGAAGAGCAACATTTAAGAATCTAACTTGTGAATATTATCCTGGCCATAAATACTGTGGCAAAGAAGTGCCTATGAACACATACTAAAGAGAATGTAAAACACGGCATATGGTAACATATCCTGTGAGAAAACATGATGACTATTAGAGATTACTATTTGTGTGTTATGGGAGAGAGACTTTTACACAAGTGTTGCCCAATCTTTTAACCTTGGAAATAAGAATTGTCTGTATTCCTTTGTATACACACAAAAAAACACACACATACCCCAACCTATGCCCGTTATTGGCCAGCCCCAAGTGGAGGATAAACACTTAGGTTGAGTGAGAGCCAACTGCCATGCCCAGGATTCAAATCCATGCAGGCCTGGCTCCAGGTGGGTGAGAGGTTCCAAGTGAGGTGGGTCTGTGGCAGGGGTGTGCGATGTCACCATGGATATTCAATCTGTTTATGTACTGAGTGGTTAAGGGAGAGAATGTAATGGTTTTGGGGAGAGGGATAGGTCTGCAGTCCATCACAGGTGAGGCTGCCTGCAAGGTAAGTCAGTTATTGTTTGCTATTAATACAGCACTGGTGGCAGATTCAAATGAGAAATTGCATAAATTGGTTTCTGAAGTTGGGATATTGAGTGACAGGAGAGAGTAAATATGAATAAAAGCATGGTTATTAATCTTAGCAGTGGAGAGAGACAATTGGGGGTGTGAGTTTGAATTGAAAAACTTTGAGGAAGTGAAAGGTTTTAGACATGACGTGACCTAACAACTAATGAAACCATGGGAAATGAACTGAGTTATAGGGTGGGTGAGGGGGTGAAGGACCTAGGAGCACTGAGGAATGCGTGCAGAAATCACTATCTAGAAAGCTAAAGTAGTCATGATGGTGTATAAATGTGAAGCATTTGCTACTGATGAGAATGTATGGAAGAGGGTGAATGTGTTGGAAATGACGTGTATGAGGATATATATTGCCTGAGTAGGGATGATCGAGTAAGAAATGATAGGGAAAGAGAGAAGAGTAGTAATAAAGAGAGCATGGTTGAGCAAACTAAAGAAGGTGTGGTGAAATGGTTTGGACATATGGAGAGAATGAGTAAGAAGAGGCTGACAAAGAAGATATACGAGTCAGAACTGAATGGGAGAAGGGGAGACCAAAATGGAAAAGGAAGGATGGAGTAAAAACGGTTTTGAGCGCTCAGGGCCTGAACATGTAGGAGGGTGTAAGGCATGCACAAGATACAGGGAATTAGATGGATGCTGTATACAGGGAATGAGAAACTTTCAGTGGACTGAACCTAAGTATATGAAGCAGATGAGAAACTATGGAGAGGTCTGTAGGGTATAGTTGTGGATAAGGGGCTGTAGTTTCGGTGCAATACACGTGCCAGCTAGAGAAATAGAGGTGGTTGAATGAGGCCATTTCTTCATTTGTTCCTGGCATAACCTCAGTAACACAGGAAATAACAAACAGCTGAAACCTTTAAGGATAGAAGGGACTCCTGGGAAAGGAAGGCAAGGTACTTGTATATTCATATAAATCCAGAGTGTAAGCAGGAGAGTGTGACTCCTGTTTGTCTTGGGTGTGTGGTTTCAGATGGGTATATGTCTGGTGGGCTGGCATCTAAGACCAAGTTAGAAGGTCAGCTGTTTAATGTTTATTGGGTTTGTTCAGTGTGTATGTGTTTTGTCAGTGTTATATTTATTTGGGGTGGGGGGAGATCTGTGGGTAGATAGTTCATAAGTGAGAGGCAGGGGGAAGCTTTTTATTTTTACTTTGTGGTTGATAGTTAGTTACTAAGCAGCTTGGATGGCATGGTGAGGTGGGGCTGTACTGGGGGATCTTTGTTTCTCTATGAAGGTGTTGAGTGATTGTGGTTGCTGGATAGCCAATGATAGTTGTGGGTGCACTATCTTGTGTGGTTTGAAGCTTTGTTAAATTATTCAGTAGCTTTAAACATTCTATCACTGTAGTAATGTGGGCCACTATTCTTGATAACATGAATTCTTTTTTAAGAGTAATGTTTATTCATATATTACCAGCACTATCCACCTGGGTATTGGAAGGGTCAGCAACAGCTGCTAGTGAGCCTGCCCTTCAGTGATTGTCAAGTAACACTCCTTTGACCCAGGTAGCTGTCCTTTCTTTCTGCCTCACTCACATGTAGACAATTGGCACTCTGTCCAAAAACATACAATCTCTCCTTGTTGTAAGTTGACAACTCTTACTTCACACAACTCGTTCTTTGTAACTATACATTTTCCAGTGGTGAGCACTATACATTAGCCCTGCCTTCTTGCAAAATGGCAGGAGCAGCAGATAGAAGTAGTACGTAGGAACATTTAGGCAGGAGCATTAGGTAGCAGAGGTACATAAGAGCATTAGATAGAAGTAGTGAGTAGGAACATTAGGTAGGAGCCTCTGCAAACACTGCACTAGAGTTGCCCTCTACCAAAGGCCAGTAAAGGGTGAGGCGCTAAAGAATAAGAAGTGACACTGGAGTCCACTAGTTATGGAGACTATTGCCATGGCCACCCCCTTGATGGAGTTCCAACTAGAACAGGCATGAAAGACAGATGGACAGGTAGATAGTATTTCCTCCAACAAAATGTACACAAGAGTTACAGGCTGTAATACTTTACACCTATTGCCAGACTCACTAATTCAATCAGTTTCATCACATACATTTTCTCTGCAGGTTTTCAAACAGTTCTCATTACTTTACTCCTAAAAATTTATTCACCTAACCCTCCACTTATAAAACAAAACTCATTTCTAAAAAATCAAACTTACGTTCTTGTCTCTCTGGATCTTGTATGGGTCGGCCATCCAAGTCAAGTTTCCGCTTATATATGTTGTGATGAATGTTGACATGCTGCTCCCCGCTTAGATCCATGGCATCTAGACTCAACACTACACATTAAAAACAATAACAAATAGTTATAACACACTAGTTAAAAGCAATTTTCCACACATTTCATTTGCCATTACAAAAATAACTATCTACTGATATATTCTATATTACATATTTCCCAATGAAAGTGTGGTCAGAAAGGGAGATAAGAGAGTTGATATATAATGCTGACAATCTTGATGAGTGAATTCAGACATATGATTAAGCTAATCATGAGAGAAAATTCAGAGGTAAAAAACAGGGAATTAGAGTGTCAATAGAGTATGCTCTGAACCAATGAAAGCCATGTTTTCATTCTAGTCTCCTCCCTTACTTAATGCACCCAAAAAGTGTACTTATAACATGTCTCAAGAACAGACTGAATAATCTGTTTAAAATATATCCTGTAACCAATGAATAAGTTAAACTATTACACATACCTCGCCATGACTTCCCACCAGCAGACTTCTGTACTAGAGGTTTGCTGGTGAGCCAGGAAAGGTGGATGTTAAGCGAAGATTCTAGCTTAACAGGACACTTTTCAAAGCCGCACTTGATTTCTTTAGCTTTAGACTCTGTTGCCATGGCCACCCCTTTCAGGGAGTTCCAATTGGAACAGGCATCAGAGATACAGACATACAGATTTTCAAATATATAAAGCTAGCTTACTGAGGGAATTCCTCACTTGTCCTCACCTTGTGTAGTATTACCAAAAAGATCTACTAGGGAGAAGGATCTATGTATCATAAGAAAATCTTGGAAACCCTATCAGTAGAATAAACATTTTCATCTCAATCTTCTAAAGGAGACTGTGTAAGAAGCTCCTCTAGGTGAAGTCTTAACACAGCTTAATCTTCCAAAGGCTACATATCCTTGTGCTGAGACAGAGTGTCTTGGCCAACATTCATAATACATTAAATCCTGTTGGACCTCTACAATCCTTGTCATCCAATCATATTTCAAGAATTAAATGCTGCCTAAAATATGGTAAAATTTCTAAATTCATGCACATTTTATCAACTCACTCATTGCTAACAATAACCCTCCCGGTACTTCATACTTCTAAGGTAAACAAGGCATGTACAGCTAGCTCATCCATGCATAAATGTTTGCAGTAAGTATAAGGCTGAGATGCTGTTTTTGGTCTATTTCTTTACATATGCCTTTCTTTACAAATTCTTGCTCTGTAATACTACATACAACAAACAGAAAATCTTATAACATCATCACTATTACCAGGTCAGTGAGTTTACTGAGATGTGTGTTACCACCTGTGCATGCAAAATATTTCTAAGCAAGGGGTAAAAAGTTTAGTGAAAATAACAAAGAGCATGGACTGCCACATAAATAAGGAATGCTACAACAATGGGGAACTGCTAATGCAGTTTGCATGTAAGAAAGGAATGTATGTGAAAAAAATTACAATAAGAATAAATGAGAGGTGTTATACCAGTTGTCCAGGATGGCTTGAAGTCAACAACAGAGAACAAGAAAGAGACTATATTGCCTAGAAATGACATTCAGAATCAGTTAAAGCAGAGAAGTGAGCAGTGATAAAAACCTTTCAGGATTTTTTTGCCAAGAACTTATAAAACGTTAGCATCAATTTAGTGAATAACAAATTTCACTCACAGATAAAAAACAAAGATACATACTGTTACAGGGAATGTTTGGAAAGACGACATCTAAGTTGATTCTCAGTTTGCTTCCTCTTGTAGTATCAACAAATAAGTCTTCAGCAATCTTTGGTGTAAGGTAGTCATAAAATTCCGACAGGAAGAGCAAAGCCGTGATTATTATAGCCACAATGGTCACTGTTGGAAAAGTAGATCAAATTTGTTACCTAGTGATATGCACAGCTCTTCCTTGAAAAGAACTACCTGTATGCAAAATCATATATACAGAATAGCATATACAAGTAAACAGAATATAAATAGCACTGCTTCCCTAAACACTTACCACTTTACCCATCACCAGTTTCATTTGCTCTCACTTCATGCTACTCTTCAATTTCTTATAGAAAATCTCCACACAAGCTGCATATCCAAGATTAATAACTTTCACCATTATCTTCCCATCTATGTCATTTCCATTATAAAATCAGAAACTTGTCTCCACTAAGGCATGATCAGATATCCAACACCTACCCCTCTCGGCACATTCACATACAAGAGTCTCTCCTTCGCATGGATGTCAATTGTCACATAACACTGTGTAACAATTTTTGTTCCTGGGTAGTAAGTGTTATTCCTAATCACTTACGCATAAAAAGTAAAGAAAAAGGCTATCATTCCCTTCAAACTTTGCTTTTGTGACCAGGGCAGTAATATTTTGAAATTTACCTATTTCCAATTGGACAACAAGTGAATTTGCACGTTTTTATTCCCATAAAATCAGAAAAACAACAACATATGAATAAAAATTAAAATGTATTTACACTAATGTTAAACACAAGTGATCACAAAAGATTTAGAAGTGAGTAGCTTTTCAAGATTTATGATTGTACTGTAAATATCTTTCATGAATCAGACCCTAAATATAATCTCCCATCATGTTCTTGTTCTATGTTCCCAGGTAGTGGCATTCAAAGTCCAGTATATCCTGGTGGAAGCACTTGTCTTATTCCTCTGAACACACTCCCATGTTCTCCTTGGATTTATCAAAATGAGCGTCAAGGATATGGACTTTGAGGGGCATCCTGCAGCCCATTTTGTCATAGCTCTTCACCATAGTCTCAACCAGCCCCACACAGTTTTCAGCCTTGTGATTACCCAGGAAGCCCCGAACCACTGCAACAAAGCTGTATCAAGCTGCTTTCTCCTTCCAAGTGAGATTCTTTGGGAATTCCTTGCACTCCAGGATCTTTTTTATCTGTGGTCTGATGAAGAAACCAGCTTTGACCTTCGCCTCAGACAGCTTATGGAAGATGTCTTGAAGGCACTTGAAGGCTGCAGACCCCTTATCTAGAGCTGTGACAAATGTTTTCATAAGGCCACCAGTGGCTCCCACTTGTTGTTCATCTCCAAAGTGAATTAGGTCCACTGTGGCCAGTCCTGTGGTAGTGCACCACAAAGTCCTTGCTGTCACAAAGGTAAAGATAGCAAGGAAACTTGGTAAAACCACCTTGGAGACCCATCAGAAATGCCACCATTTTGAAGTCTCCAATGACCACCCAGCTGTACTCATACTTCAAGGTGACACTGTTGTATTCTTCTTTGAAGTGCACCAAGTGAACAAGGGGTAGAGACTGGTACTTGTTCTCATCATGAAGCAGCACAATTTTGAGGCTCATGAATGAGCTGTCAATATAGAGGCTCTACTCATTCAGGTTACAGGCAATTCCAATTGCCCTGAACAGAGTGGTTACATTGTGGCAGAAGCAGAGCCCATCTTGATGGGTGAAGAAGCTGGAAAAACCTAGGTGATGCTTCCTCTGGTTTGTGATTTGCACACTTTCATCCCACGAGTTCCTCTGCTTGAACCTAGATGTTGAAAGCTCGGCACTGGACTTTGTGAGACCAAGATCTCTGATCAAGTCATTGAAGTTTTTTGACAAGAGTAGTAATGGTTTCTCTCCTCAGCTGCACTTCTGAAATTGTAATCTGGATCTACAATGTCTTCCACTCCCTCAGAATTGCTGGTCTGTTCTAACGATGGCTGCTCTCTCTCGGGAGGAATGGGTACGGAGAGCTCAAGGCCATGTGGCACCAGGGCAATGAATGATAGAAGGTCCAGACACATGATAGCAAGTGCAGTATTGCCAGTCCGACTTTTGGATGGGTCCAACGTGCATAGGCAGCAATTGCTTGAGTGCTCAGTGGGTCCCTGCCAAATTCTTGGGATAGTGAACTTCATGGCTCTCTTTTCCCCTTTTTCCCTCTGTACCATCCTGGAAAAGAACAATATAGAATTGTGATTATGAAAAAAATCATATACTTGTTTATAAATCTATTTCACCCATGACTAGTGTGTACAAGATTTTCTCAACATATTCCATGCATATTTTTTTCAAAAACTGAAAATTCTTTAAAAAAAATAAAATTTAAATATTTCTAACTTACAAAAATTCTAAACAATATCATAAAATTCCACAGTCCAAAAGAGTAACAATTGTCTATCTTACCTTCCAGAGTTTTTTTTTTTTTTTCTTGCAGAGCTCCCTTGTGAAATGTGGTGCCCAGATTTTGTTTTGATCCCCAAAAGGCATGCAGAAATATGCCTTGTAGGCCTTGCATATTTTAGCCAGATGCTTGCAGCCTCTAGATGCCATCTCAGAAAAATAAATGTATATGTATCCACTTAGGCAGCTAGATCTAAACTGAACTGGTTGGCTTGAGGCCATTATACAGTATTCATACTACTATCTATATTACTGGAAACTTTTAGAAAGTTCTATATCAGCTACTCAGCACTGAATCTATCTGGAATGTTCTAAATACCATTGTTCTGATCACAAAAGCAAAGTTTTAAGGGAATACTATCCATTTTCTATCGTTTTAGACATAATCAATGAGAGAATAACACTTATTACCCAGGAATAAAAAAAAAAAGTTACACTGATAATATCATCCCACTCACATTTATTCATGCATGTATCATTATTACACCAAGTATTTCCAATCACTGGTCTTTCCTCAGCATTCAACTACACAAGCTGTTCATGAGTACCTCATACACCCAAAATATACCCTCAATAGCCACATCACCTGTTCTTGCATTCAAACTGCCCACCATGAAGAATCGATTCCTTGCATGAAGCCTGATAAAAACATTCATTCAAAAGTATTTAAAAGGAAATCAGTACCAGTTTGTGTTATGCAGTTATTAGGTGTTTTATCTTTCATACAAATGACATTTTACTGACATGCCATGGATAATCACAGCAACAGAATGCGAGCATAACACATAGATTCAATGAAAGAATGTTTATATTTGACTCTGAAAGTTTAACCTTTGGCTGTTGAATTAATTTTCATCTGTGTTCCCAAGGAGTGGGAATTCTCCATTAAAATATAGCAGTGGTACTCTGTCCTTTTTTCACTACTTTTAATCATGGCAAAACCATATTTTCCATATTTGGCATAAAATTTTCTGATGAACATATTCTCACAGAAGGGAAGAAATTATTGCAGCTAAAAGAAAATATCTTATCCCTGGGGATAGGAGAGAAAGAACACTTCCCACGTATTCCCTGCATGTCATTTCTTTACATATGCATTATAATACATGAGAAGCGCTCTTTACAATGAACAAACTGTCAAGGGTACAAAGATGAACCAAAGCACCAGATTCAAAGGGTTATTATGAAGTCCCATGTTCCCAACTCATGAGCTTTCATCAAAAACACTATGTAACATCATCATTCATCTTTTTTTATGCTTTATTACACACTTACACAGCAGATGAATATCTTTAACTTTCCTCAATCATTCTGAACAACCATAATGTGCTTTGTTTGTACCACTCTTACCACTGGACCCACTGCTAGAACCTGGACTATTTCTGGACACCATCATAAGAGTACAACACAGTAACAACAAAGGGTATCAGCAGAAACACACTCCTTGGGATCAAAACAGACCAAACCAGGGACTGCAGTGATGCATGGCCTTGGATGTATATACCCTGGCAAAAAAGTGACAAATTTCACAAACACAATTGGCATTCCACGGAGCACCATTATCCTTGTAAGTGCTAAATTATGGGAGTTACTGAATTCTGGAATGCTAGGCTGGAAATATTTGAGTATATCTGCATTTCATTCCTTTTCTGAATCAAATGATGGATGACTTATCATCTGTATCTATATCTGCATTTCATTTCTTTTCTGAAATTAAATGATAGATGACTTATCATCTGTACCATGTCTTTTCAAAACTGTGTTTCAATCCATTAAGAGTTCTGATAGGATAGTGTTACCTTAAATCTTTCTAACTCTTACCACTGTCACCTAGTTTAGCAAAAATACAGAAGGTATTGCATGCTTGGTCTGAGAATGAATGTTACTTGTAAAGATCTTTCTTTCATACTATTCGCCATTTCCCGCATTAGCAAGGTAGCATTAAGAACAGAGAACTGGGCCTTTGAGGGAATATCCTCAACTGGCCCCCTTCTCTGTTCCTTCTTTTGGAAAATTAGAAAAAAAACGAGAGGGGAGGATTTCCAGCCCCCCGCTCCCTTCCCTTTTAGTCGCCTTCCATGACACACAGGAAACACGTGGGAAGTATTCTTTCTCCCCTATCCCCAGGGAGACTTGTAAATATATGGGGAATATTTTTTGGTCATTTAAATCATATTTAAGGAATATGTCAATACTGTTTGCCATTCCGATTAATTGCATAAAGTATGTAAAACACATGGTAAGTCACACAGATGTTCTGTGAATCATCTCTTAAGTTAATTACTCCTATTCATATATTCATTGTAGGCAATAATTCGTGGAGAATGGATAATAATCAATTCCACATTGTGATCTACCTGCTGTTGGTTCTATAAATTTTGGTGTGAGGAATCGGATCTCTGCAAAACATGCAAAAGCTACAATTTGTATTAGTGATATTTGTTGGCAGTTAATAGAACATACACTTTTTTGGCAACATGCTTATACCTATAACATAACTTGCAACAGGGTTCTGTCCCTGGAAATCCTGCTGTAAGTTGAACAACTGAAACCCATTATATAAGGGGGTTTCATTGTCAAGATGCACTCTTTTGACCTATGTAGCTGTCTTTTCTTTCTGCCTCACCCACACACGGACTGCTGGGATTCTATCCACAAACATACAATCTCTCCTTAACACACATAACACTTGGCAACACTTATCTCACAAAACTCATTCGTCGTTACTCCAGATTTTCTTCCAGAGAGCGCTGTGTCCAAGGGCTACCTTTTGGCAAAATAATATGAGCAGTAGATAGGAATAGCAAGTGGAAACATTAGACAGAAGAATCAGACATAAACTTTAAGTAGAGTAACAGGTAGGAACAATAGGTGGGAGCATTAGGTAGAGGTAGTAGGTTGGAACATTACACAGGGACATGAGATAGGAGCCTCTGAAAACAGTGCTAGAGCTGCCCTCTACCAGTAGCCTGTTCAGGGTGAGGCATTGCAAGCTAAGAAGTGGCACTGGAGTTCACCAGTTTTGAAGACTTGCTGTGGCCACCCCCTTGCAGGCTAAGAAGTGGCACTGGAGTTCACCAGTTTTGAAGACTTGTTGTGGCCACCCCCTCCAGGGAGTTACAGGAAGGAACAGACATCAGAGAAATAGATAGATAGAGAGACTGTCATCCAATAACTTGTGAAAAAACCTACCAGCTGCTCCTGAGAAGGTCTTAATTTGGAAATCTTCTAAGGTCTTGGGGTAGGCATCAAATTGACGTAGTCTATCAGCAATATATTTAACAGCCCCCATGTTACTTTTACACCAGTTATCTGTCAAAGAAATGTAAATCAATGACAGTTTTGAAACTATGGTATATGTTCAAAACAATGGTTAAACTATAAACAAATATGCTTCTATCTCATATTACTTGATAGTAAATTCACATTCACGTAACAATATCACATACCATCAATTAAGTAATATATTTTTTTCTGTTTGCAGAGGAACGTAATTCTTAATCAAAAAAATGAAGTCAAAGACAGGTTACACACATGCACTGTCAACATTAAACATCTGACTAGATATCTCCTGGTTACTGTTTGAATGGCAATTGGTTCTAAAGTTTAAAACAGACACTTAAACATATGCCAAGAACTCAAACATGGGCTGGTGAAATTCATGGGTCACAAAATTAACCATTGCACTAAGGAAGGTCCATAACTATGCTATAGAGGGAGGGAGTTTTTCACTTGTAAGGCCCCATCTCTTATACTTTTTCCATTATACAACTTTACAAACTTTGTTATGCTGTCCATATCTACAATTTCACCACTTAGTTTATATCATTCATCCACTACTCTTCCACTATACTTCTTAACATTTTTCAAATAAGTTTCTTGCATGACTGTTGCAGCATCTGGTTGTTCTATCCTTGCATCTCTTGAAGAAATGTTCACTGTTGACATCCTAAGATTGGTTTAAATCCTTAAAGGTTGTGAATAAGTCATCCTGAAGGCCTCTAACTTCTCCCTGTAACTCCATTACAATATCTTTTTATGTATCAAAGGAATCTCCAACTTATTCCTTCCTGAAGACCTAGGTAAATTACCATCCTCCCATGAGATATAGTGTCAAATGCTTTCTGACTGCACACATACACACACTCCATTCAACCTTCTCTTTTGTCTAAAATGGAAGTCACTCTCTCACAGAAGTCTAAAAAAAATTGCTTTAAATGACCTTCTTTCCCTAAATCTGTCATTCTTTGTTTTCTGATTATCTCTAAGAATTTCATACACTACACTTGTCAGATGGCCCAGTGTGTAGGTCAACAAGTGTTCCCATTCTCCTTTCTTAAACACAGGAATGATATTTGGTAAGTTGCATTACTTTGGCACTTCAATTCCAGTGACATCTTGGACAATATTTCAAGTGGTTGTCAATTGTATCTGCACCTTTCTTCAGCATATAAGGAGATATTTCATCAGGATCATAAGCCTTATATAAGCCAAAGCCATTTAGAATTCTCATTTTCGGTGCATTATTACGTGACAGCTGGAGACTGAGTGTGAACAAATGGGGCCTTGTTTGTCTTTCCTAGCGCTACC
>JAUTXX010433319.1:0-12807 GCA_032273605.1 Panulirus laevicauda
CATGCCCTGGTTCAGTCCATTGACAGCACGTCGACCCCGGTATACCACATCGTTCCATTTCACTCTATTCCTTGCACGCCTTTCACCCTCCTGCATGTTCAGGCCCCGACCGCTCAAAATCCCTTTCACTCCATCCTTCCACCTCCAATTTGGTCTCCCACTTCTCCTTGTTCCCTCCACCTCTGAAACATATATCCTCTTTGTCAACCTTTCCTCAGTCATTCTCTTCATATGTCTGAACTATCTCAACATATATAGAGAGCTGTGGTTTCGGTGCATTATACACATGATAGCTAGAGACTGAGCGTGAACAAATATGGTCTTTTTTGTCTTTGTCTGTTTTCCTGGTACTGCCTTGCTGAAGCAGAGGGCAGTAACGATGTTCCTGTATGGCAGGGTAGCGCCAGGAATGGATGAAGGAAAGCAATTATATGTACATGTGTACATATGTATATTTCTGTGTATGTGTATGTATATGTTTCCTGATGCTACCTCGCTAATGCGAGAAATGGTGATCAAGTATAAGTTAATGAGATATTCACTAAATAAATATAAATATATATATGAAGGTTAAATTGCAATTCAGCAGTTCAGATAATTCAATTTAACATATAATTTTCATATACATGCAACACTACATGTTTCACGGAGACAATCCACCTCATCATGTGTAAACAACTCATAATTTTGTTTTTCAATCCCAACACCATCACAAAAATTCCATCTCTCCTCTGCCATTGTTGACTTCACACTGGCCTGACCATTAAAGGGAAAGTGGATGGTGCCATGTAGTTATGAGGGGCTGTGTGGGTGGGTTGGCCTGGGTAACAAGATGTGTTCAACTATTTTTCTCATGTTATCGTTTCTTGATAGTTTTCTCATAACGATTAGGTTGATGATAGGATATGCTTTAAAGTTACCTGGGGTCAAATTAAAGTTCCTGGTATGAGCAATAAAAACAGATTCAATGCCATTATGGGTAGCATCATCAAAAGAGGGGTATAATGTGACTGGGTTGTTAAGGTCTACAGGGTGACAATTTTCATGATAGTGTTTAATGATTCCATTTTTGTTGTCATCCCTGTATAATAAATGATGGTGCCAGTAACATCTCACAGTTACTGTTTTACCGTTGTGGCCAATGTATATATCTTTACATGCCTTACATCTGACAGTGTAAACACTCCCAATTTTTGGATAAATTGGCCAACTTTTAGTTAAGGTCTTACTGATACTGTCTGTTACTGTACTGGATGTAGGTGACTGAGTTTAGAAGAGTTTGTGAAGGGAGGAAGTTGAGTAAAGAGTATAAACACAATGTTATCAGGTTTAGCAGGATAGGTGGACAGCCAAGTTGGGTGAGAGTTTGAATGGAGAAACTTTGGAGGACGTGAGGTGTCTTTGATAGCTGGGAGCATTTTCTCCATCTTCTCCATTCTTTTTATTTTAACCCTTGTGGTCATCTTGGCAGACAATGGAATAGGAGCCCTCAGCACTTCAAAAATTCTCTGCATTCTTTCCTCTTTATGTCACAGACTGTAGATTCACCTAGGATGTAAGCATGTCTTAGTGCTAATGCTCCCTCACCAGAATCAGTGCATCATAAGATTTCTAGCTTCATTTCCAAGGTCAGAGAGATTCTATTCTGTTTAACTGCTGGTTCTCAGGTAGATAATGTTGTTAGATGTTTGTATTCCATAATAACATACTAAAACATTGGGTTGCTGGAAAATCACATTAACAGATATACAAAAATCACATAAGTAGCACAGATCCACACACATGTGTTAACTGAGAGACTGACCTCCTGGCAGGAACATGATGCACTCCATCCAGGGCCCATGCTTACTCCATCTACCAACCATCATTAAAGCTTTGACACACTTTCTACTGCACTGATGCATCTTCACCAGCATCAGTGCATAGCAAGATTTCTAGCTTTGTATCTAAGGTCAGAGAGGTTTCCTTCCATTTAAATGCTGATTTCTGGGGTAAAAAATGTTGCTGGACATTTGGATGCCACATTTACAAATACACAAAGCAGGTTGTAAGAAAACCATGTTAGCAAGTATACCCAAATCACACAAGTAGCACAGATCTGCACACAATGTTGGTAACTGCACAAATGACCGACTGGGTAGAATATGGCATGCTCCACTCAGGACCAACACTCATCCCAGTCGCCAACCCTCACAGAAGTTTGGCACATTTTCTCCCACACACGTTTTAAAATATTTTACCTACTCGTAAATACCAAAATATGTAAGAACTTGAGCACTACTATATGCTTTTTCTGCTTGGTGACTTCCTAAGTAGTCATCATGCTGAAAATGAAGTCCTTCATAAGTGCTGTCTTGGACCTGCCCTTAGTTAGCCCCATGCGCAGCTCCATCTTCTTTTGTGCAAGACAGAGATGGCTTTGAGGAGCTGTCAAGCAACTGCTGAGGGTGCTTACAAGGAGCTAATGTCCATAATAATAATCAAGGGGAACAACATGCACAAATGTGCAAGACCAGCACACAGTACCAACCCTGAGAGCACACTGAGAGACAGTAAACAATCACCAGCACCACTAAACACCAAGTGATGAGTAAACTTATTGCTGGGGCATGCTGCACATACAGTTTGAAATATCTTTACATATCTCTTACTTTTCATCTTTTTTTGGATATTGGAAGGTTACCAATCGAAACTGAAAAACATATGTTGGTTTGAAAATTTTGCTGTCTTGAATTACAGATACCAGAAGTTTTACTGTATCCATATGAAAATGTATACAGCATTCATGGAAATTCATACACATTATCTGTAAATATTTTCTTTGGTGCCCGGGCAGCAGAATAATAATGTTCTACCCTCCACAACATTTTGGTGGTTACTGCACCCAGAATTTCCAAAATGCCCCACACAGAAAAAGGTACACTTACAGTCAACTGCTAGAGGTGTTCTGTGCTGTGTAAGGCACATTATCACCGAGGGAATTATGGGAAGTGATCAAGAAATTGCAGGGAACTTGCAGGTGTGGTATGTAGAACAATTAAAAAGATAATCAGAAAAATGTCCAAGTACTTGCAAAGCAGAAACTACTTAACTGATACAAGACAGTTTCAGAAAGAGGGGGGGTCATGCATTACATATCTCTTAAGACTTCTATGGCAAGATAAGCCCATTCCTAGATAAAATAGTTAGGAAGCTAGATCTACAGGCAGAAATAAGGAGTAAAATCCTTAACGGGACAAAAGATTACCTTTATGGAGGTGAGCAAAGGACAAAGGTTAAAGTAGCATTCTTGAAAGGGACTTGGGTCAAGAATGGCATCCCACAGTGCTCAATCTCAGGTCAACTGCTCTTCTTGGTTTGTATAACTGACTTGCCTGATGGGCTGGATTCTTAAATGAATGTTTGTGGATGATGGCAAGGGTTATAAGAGAGGTAAATAATGATGAAAACTGCATCAGCTTACAAGGGGACCTTATAAAACTCCAAAATTTGTATGATATATTCTCAATGAAATTTAATCTATGTAAATCCACAGTAATGAGGAAAAGACACATTGAAAGAAGGCCTCAGTGTGATTATCATCTACTGGCAAATAAGCTACAAGAATATGTATGTGAAAGAAACTTAGAGCTGACATCGTGCCTGACCTGATGCCAGAGCTCCACATCAAGAGAACAGTTAATAAGATAAACTGTATGTTGGTAAGTAATGAATCACATTTACGTACATGGAGAAGAAAATGCTCAGTAAACAGTTCACAACATACATCAGACCAAAATTGGAATGCTTTTTTGAGTCTATCTCATCTTATTTCAAGTAGCATGCAGATTTGATTGAGAGTATATAATGGTAACTGGATTAAAACAGTTAAGCTACAATATGAGGCTAGGGGATATAAATCTGCCATACATGCAGGAGAGAAGAGACAAAAACACAATCTTCAAGTTTATATATCATTTGGATAATGATGACAGTGAACAGCTCTTCATGAGATACAATGACCAAGAGGAACCAGCAGCCATAAAAAGAAGCTAAGCAAAAAGCTTGTTTAAAAAGACATGGAGTGCTGTACTGTTTTAGTGTTATGGTGGTGGACAGCCATATGAAACAGCAGTAAATGATGAAATGTAAATATCAGCAGCAACAAATTTTTTAAAAAGCTACTTGATGGTAAAGAAAATTCAAAAGACAGGGCCCTAAAAATGTAAAATTCTCTCCTTGTACTGTACAAATAAGTACTTACACATACACAAATCACCTTGCAACCTAATTCATCCACCAGCTCTGAACAAAACTCATACTGATCCCTTCCCTCAATTCTTAACATAAATAGCTCTGAAACTAACCTTCCCAAAAACTTAAGTGCAATTAGCCTTACTCATACCTGCTGCAGTGACAAGATGTTTTTTAACCAATACCAGCATAAGCTTACTGGTAAATCAACTCTTAACTCACTCTGTCTGCTCCATACTTCTGCTCTACACCCCACATCACGCTTAATAATAAGTTGTCTTTTCTTCACCCAATACTGACTGCTCATCAACATTTCTTCTGCAAAAGATCTTTGTGAGGAACCAAGGGAATGTTTCTAGATACCTGAGGCATGTTAGTTTTGAAAACATGTACAGGTGAGGCCACAGTAATAACAAAAGAGAAGAGTTACATCAATTCATTACCCTAGAACAGTTCACCACCAGCTTGGACCATAGAAAAGGATAAGGTATCTAATCAAAATCAAAAAGTTATTCTTAAGAAAACCTGATACGAGATAGCTTATCCTCTACGGAAAGAAGATCCCTCTTGCTGGCCTTTCTGATTCTAGGAAAAGGTTAGACCCATCAAATGAGCCTGCTTAACTTTAAAGAAAAGATGCATAAGTAACCAAAATTAAAGACTCAAGGTTGCCTAAATCTTAGTTGTAAGGAAATCCATTTTTCTGACCACAGCAAGCCATGCAATCTGTAAGACATGACAATGAATTTCTATTCAGAATTATCTTGATATTTCAAGGCTAACACTTACTTGGGCAACTCAATATTTGGTAACTGTAATCTAACACTGTAACCACTGTACTTGCACAAAATCATCACAATTTCTGGCCCGGGAAATTCAAAGACTTAAATAAATTATTTTCTTGAATGTATCATTCTCTGTAGGAAGAGAAGCTGCATGAGCAGAATAACCAACAGGTAAAGGAACTGCACATGTCAGAGAAAGAATCTGACTAGCACAAAAGGTCAATGTTGTTGATCTCTCATATAAGATTTACATTCATATTGGGTGAAAAAAAACAGTAAAAACTAATTTCTTTTGAATTTCTTGATAAGTACCCAATCTATGCATCAACACTGTTATATAAAATGCAGACAAATTCTGCTAATCTTGTAGGTCCAAGAATACTAATGAAGATGCACATATGCACTGCCCAGGTCAAATCTTATCTTTTACCATAAGATCAGAGCTACTTGATACCAAGTAGGTCAGTGTGACATAGGATGAACAACTATTCATTTGCTTGTTGGCCACTGGGGAAGGTTAGTAACATGGCAAACAGAAGAGAGGAATAAAAAATATTCCCATGTCAGCTACTTTTCATCTCATCTGTTTGATATAATATGACAAGAGGAAAGTGTCACAGCAGATAGGTCTAGAAGACTTTTCAGGATACTAGTGATCATATACTACATCTAGCAAATAGTTTCTCCTGAATTAAAGCATATTTTCTGATCACTCCATGAATAACTATTAAAAGATTGGTAAAATATGAGAGTAGATAGAACACAGCATTATTCTCTTCAATGATATACATATAAATAGCTTCCTATTGTTCACAAAAAAATTTCACAGTTTCCTACAGTTTACTCATAAAAAATTACAGGTATCCCCCTTAAAACGGCAGCTCATTTAATGGAAATTCTCTTTAACATAACTTATACATGAAGTAACCAATTCATTTCACATAAGGGTAGAATTCACTTTAACAAAATTTTGAATATCTCAACTTGTCAATTTTTGTCTCTATATCTATTATCAATATTCCACTCCCAATTTCCAAATCATTTAGCTTGAATAATGCATTAGTACTGTCTAAAGGGTTGGCCTTGAGCATGTGAAAAGCCTGTTCTTGAGCCAGAATCATCCCCTACCCTTGTATCATGCAATTCTCCAACAAGCTATCTAATACTAGATTAATCAGTGTTGTAGATGAACCCATGAACAATAATGCCAAATTCACATTGGATGCATGCAAAAAGTGTAATTACAGTATAATATGTTCTGGAAAGCTGCATGAAAAATCCTTTGCAAAAATAAGCTATAGGCTATTATGCCTACTTTCCTACCAGTGAAATCATGTCAACCCTCTCACTGTGCTGCCACCTGCCAAGCTCCATCCTCAATTCCAATGGCTGTCTAGGGAAACACAACCTTATAGGGAAAGGTGGGGTGGCTAACAAAGGGCACATGATGGTTTTAACTCAAAACAAGCTTCTCTTAAGCTCAAAGTTGACTTTTTGAGCAAACCCTCGCTTGCCCTCCTATCACGTAATTTTACCAAAGAAAAAGAGCAGAAGTAGATGTATTTCATTGAAAAATTCCTTAGAATACCAACCCAACATGATAACAGGTCTGTGGCATTTCCTTCGGACAATGATGACCCACAATACTTTTTTCTTGTTGAAAAGTTAATATGGCTAAACCTTTTAGGGTCATGTGTCTTGTGTGCTGTCTGACATACTACAGAAACAGATAATGTACAGTCAGTGTTATGTCAGCAAATACTGTGCTTGACACAATAATGATCTTGAAGCTAGAAAAAAGTTTGGTAGAAGTGATCACTGACAAATCAATTTTTATGTAGTTTTCAACAATGCTTGTACTGCTGGTCAACATGAAAGACACATACAAAAAAATACCAAGATTTTGGACTCGCTGATTCTAATGCTCTTTGCACTGATCTTGACAAACAAATCTGAGATATTATCAATGGAAAAAATATGTAAGTAGCTTGGAAAAGCTTCTGTAAAACTTTCAAACAAGAACATGGAACATTGTGTCACTGCAAAGAAGATCATCTCATTCCTGAATAGGGCCAAATTGGTGGAACAATGAAATTAAAGAGTCCCTGTTGTCTTTGAGAGTATCACATAATAAACACAAGGAGACCAATAATCAACATGACAGAGTAAATTATGTAAACCTGTACAGAGAAAGTAAGAAACTTATATGTCACAGTAAACATCAGTATGAAGTGTATGCTGATGTAAACAGCAGAAGAAATCCTATGGAATTAGAAGCGAGAGGGTCATTACTTATTTAGTTGATTTATCAATTACAGAAAAATATAATTTGGTTCAAGAGAACAAACTCATGGTAAAGATCTTTAATGGTGTTTTGCATCCGTATTTTTGACTGAAGACACAATTCATGGCCTAAATCTAGTTCCACTGCTAAGAGAGTAATATGTTCTGCAACACACTGACATAGAAGTTGAAGTCACACTAAACAGAATGAAAGTAAATAATTCAGCATGGCCAGATCAGTTTCATCTAAGAATGATGTAAGTTAAAGTTGAGATGGTTAAGCCCTTGAGTGTTTTCAAAAAGTCACTTGCTATGGGAAAATTCCTGAGGACTAGAAGTTTACCCATTATCTATCTATCTATCTATCATGTGACACCGGTACTAAAAAAAAAAAGGCAATATGTCACTGCCCAAAAATTATCATCCAATTAGCTCGATACCTGTATTTGGGAAACTTATGGAAAGCATCACTCAGGACACAAATGTGCATCATTTTGAGGATCACCGATTAATACACGATTCCCAACAAGTTTTTTTATGAAATCACTTGTGTCTGACTAATTTGCTTGCTTTTTTTATAAGCTGTGTAATCAACATGTACAATAAAAGTAAAGCATATGATATCATGCATTTGAATGATCATAAAAATCTGATACAGTTTTGCATTAAAGATTACTATCAATGTTAAGTCATACAGTACAGATGAGGTTGTACTTTGGTAGTAAGAAAACTGGTTGACTGACCATAAACAAATGGTAAATGGAAAAGTCTTGGAATGTTTAAATGTAGTGAGTTGTGGGACCAGTTTTCTCTCTCATGTAATTCAGAAATTTGCAGATAAAGCTACAAATGAAATTATACAAATGCAGCTTCAAACTAACTAAGACAAACTGATTGACTGAGCTCTCAGATCACAAATGAATTCTAATATCAGTAAATGCAATGATACATACTGGTGGTAAAAATAAGAATGCATACTAAAGACAGACACCTTGCTTATGAAAGGAGTGGATTACATCCTTCTACAGCACTATGATGAAAAGTGAAGGCTAGTGCAATGTGGCTCTCATTTTCTCTGCAATGCAGAGACAAGGAATGCCATGGTGGAGCTGGAAATAGTGGAAGCTGTGTAGGCCATGAAAAAGTGCCCCATGTATCTGCTAGGTCTACTACACTGCAATCTCTTCATCAATCACAAGCTGCTAGTGCCCATTTTGAACTTCACATGGATGCTATTGAGAACCCATGTCTCCAGTGTGTGAAGGAGAAGACAATGCAGTTTTCCTTCATGACAGGGCATAAAGGGAAAGAGCATTCACTCCATGGCACGCTCTCCTGTTCATGCGTTGATGACCTGACCCTAGCGAACCAGAAGGCAGATTGGGTCACATACCTCATACATACCTGCATGATGGCCAGAGCAGTGAGAGTCATCACATCCCCTAATCACCTCTGTGACCTTGTCATCAAGGAGTTATACACACCTACTGTCAGCTCCTCAACACCATTCTCAAAGGTTTTCCCAAGGACAGGAAGAAAGTACCCATAGCCTTGCTACTGATGAAGGTCTCATTCTCCATGGCACACAGCAGATGGTGTGGTGGCCTGGCATCAAAAGTGATCATCATGAAACTATGCAGGCATATGATGCATGCCAGACCCTATAGCCATCCCAGGTAAGAGAGCCGTTCATCCGTGACTCACCCCCATCCTGAACTTTCAAGGACATGTCTGCTGTATTGTTTTAATATACAAGGAAAGAACTTCTGCTGTATGCTGAGTGCTACACATTGGTGAGTACAGAGGGAACACCACCTCAGCCAGCACCATCAAGCTTCTCCGCAGCTTCTTTGTTAATGTGAGCATACCTGTCCACATCCTCATGGATGGTGAACCTCAATTTTCCAACTTCAAATGTCATGCCTTCCTCAAGCATTGGGTCTTGACTCACAACATCTCATCACCACATTACCCACAAGCCAATGGTCATACTGAGGCCTGTGTGAAGCAGGTGAAGCACCTCATCATCAAGACTACCAGCAATGGCTGCCTAGTCGATGAAAACTTTGACCAAGGACTGACAGAGATATGCAACACTCCCTACTCTGAAGGCTGGTTACCCCTCTCAGATCCTCCTTAGTCACCTGATGTATACAGCCGTGCAAGCACACCACTGCTTATTCACTCCCAAGTGGCAGGATGCAGCAGATTAGTGTGATGCATGACAGCTCACATTGCATTAGAAAGTAGAGGAGTATTTCCTCACCAAAACTCCTGTGATTTTGTCAGTCAACATCAACACTCAAACCCAAACACCTCCTCCACCTCAAATGACAGTGACAAAGGTATAATAGCTGTCCATGTGGGAAGCAAGCACAGGCCTGTTTCTTCCTGCTCCCACTTCAACCAGATGCAGCCACTGCAGACTTTAGCTGGTGGACCACAAGGATATCTGAGTCTTCACAAGATGTTTGGACTCCACTGAGAGGGAGAGGGAGGAAGTTAATGTTACATATCTTCATGTATCACATCATGTCTCATGTACCCCTAAATGTAATGTTACTACTGTAATGCATTACACTCATCTACCTCTTGTTTTGAATGAGCATGATGTGCTCTGTTGGCAGAAGTGATAATTTTTCAGGCAGTCACCAAACATGCTCGCATCTCACTTAATCTCACTTGTGTATCTTGTTTGTTTGTCAATAAACTTAACTGTCACCAGGGCATACAATGTGGTCAGGGGAAACCATGGAATGGTCTCTGGGGTATGGTTGTGGAAAGGAGGCCATGATTTTGGTGTATTAGACATAACAGCTAAGGAGTGGAATGGACCAAATGTGGCCACTCCTTCATCTGTTCTTGGTAGTACCTTGCTAACACAGGAAATAATAACCAAGTTAAATATAAAAAAGTATGAAATTACATTCTAAGCCATTTTTTCAATGGACAGAATCAAGGTTAACACATACAACCTAGGCCATGCTCTCCCGTAAACCTATAACAATGCTGAAGCTGATAGACAAATGTACTTATTGTTAGCACCTTCTTTGTAAGACTAGGAGATGACAAGCCCTTCTAAACATCATCACAACTGGTCCTTGGCACCATGATTTTCATGAACATTAAGGGAACTCAGTGAATCAACTTTTTGATTAAAAAGTCTGCTAAGCCTTACTAATATCAATTCTGGGTTTTCTGACCTCTAAATATTTCAGGAAAAAATATCAGTAAGTGATAATTATGAGGCAGGGCTGTGTGATGCTACTGTGGTCTTTTAACATATATGGATGGAGTGATAAGAGATGAAAGCAAAACTAGGGAAAGTGGGAGCAGAAATGGAGTGTGGCAGTGAGATATGGTGGCTAGTGGCAAGCCTGTTTGTGAATGGTAGTGTTGTTTGCTAAGCATGAAGAGGAGTT
The DNA here is from genome assembly GCA_032273605.1 of Panulirus laevicauda. NCBI lineage: Eukaryota > Metazoa > Arthropoda > Malacostraca > Decapoda > Palinuridae > Panulirus > Panulirus laevicauda. Next base: position 10,724 of record JAUTXX010433319.1, read on the forward strand.
GCACAAGGTTGCAAGTGTATTTTATGCTGTGTGTAAGCATAGGTAATTGAAGGTAAATGCAAGTAAAAGTAATGATGTTTGAAAGGAACAGAGTAAAAGTATAGTTTTTACATTAAAATACTATATAGAGTGAAAGAGGAAAGTGTTCTAAACAGTATTTTGGATGTTGGGGGAAAATGACTGGAAGAGGAGAGAGAATTTAAGTATTTGGGAGCTGTCTTGGGTAAGTTTGGTGATATGGAAGGAGAAACAAGGGATAGAGTAGTACAGGGTAGATTAATGAATAGAATAATGAAGGGTTGAGAAGTAAGTATGGAAGTGAAGAGAGGATTACAGGACAGCATAGTCCTTCCATTCCTGACTTATGCAACTGAAACATGGATATGGAATGAGTCACAGAGGTCAAGAATCCAGGCAATGGAAATAAGCTATTTGAGAGGAGCATGTGGTGTGAAGAAATGAAAGGATGTATAAGATATGTTATGACAGGGAATGCAAAGGGAATGGATTGTGAACTGGTAAAGTAGGTGAAATGTAATAATTTGAGATGGTTTGGGCATGTGGAAAGAATGCAATACTAGGTGTTTATGAGGAGAGTGTATGACTACAATTAAAGGGGTTGGTGTGAGGACATCCACCTGTGACAAGGGAAAACAATGGAAGAATACCAGAGGGAGAGAAAAGGTGAAAAAATGTGTGCAATGGTGAATGCAAGGGAGGCATGTAAGGAGAGGGATAAGTGGAGACTCTTTTGCTGTGGCCATCCCCTTGGAGTTCCCAGAGGGAATTTGTGTCAGATTTATAAACAGACAGAAGAAATAATTGACCTTAGTCCATATCCTACATCTTAGTTCAGGACAAAAACCTATCTCTGAAGAATCCCACAACAGAAGGCAAGGTCAAAGAATGAGATGCTTACAATGCCTTAAGCTTGCAAACCAGATCTTAGTAATCTCAAGGGTACCTTACAATGCAGAGCACTGATTGGATATCCATACACTTTTAAAGAATTCAATCCATAAAGAGAGACTATATTGCATCTCTATTTTTTACTATGCTTAACACTAATTTGATTAGATCTAAATTTACTAGGAATTCATAATACATGTACAATAAAATAAAAGCAACATTTTACATGGTATATCTACTGTATAAAACTCCAAGGATAACACAAAAAATTAAGGAGACTTATTGCCACTGCATAGTAGGCCTGAGAAAATCACTAGCTTTATTTTATTGGAGATCCTTTCTAATACTACTCACAGTGAACCACCAAACTGAGGAATGGCAATGCCCCTCCAGCCACTTGGGCCAGGCTGTGCCTATTGATAGCTGCCTGTCCAGACAAATGATTTCCATGTTCAGTAATGACTTTACTTCAGACAAGCACAAGGTTAACTTATAGCCTGGTTGGAATCAATAAAATGACAAATTTTTCTTTCAATGGACGACTTTAGCCTCACACAAAAATTTAGCATAACTATGTATCAGGTTTTCTGAAGACATCCTCAGAGAAGATTTAAAGATAAGGGTTGTAACTATTCTAATAACTCTATCTACCTAAATAATATAACCAAAGAACTGATGATCTGAATACCTGGGAAATAAGCATAATTCACTAATAAAACCACAAAAGGATTACTTTCATACTTGTTAACCATTTCCCATGTTAATAAGAGAATACTAGAGACATGTGAAAAAATGGTTATCTATATCAAAAGAGCCTTCTGTGTATGATGGTAATCCCTTCCATAACAATTTCCTCTGTTTGTTTTTTATATGAAGTACTGTACTTGGGATTAAGTAACAATTAGTTAGATATCTTGTACTTCAAAATGCTGAAGCAAAGGCTAAAGCATGTCGTTTAGCTTCCTACATATCAAACAAGGTTTTAGTCAAAATAGAGAATATGCATCAATAGTATTAAAAATTGGGAGGTAAGTTTGAATGAGAAAAACTGGAGGAAGTGAAGTGTTTTAGATATCTGGGAGTGGATTTGGCAGCAGATCGAACCATGGAAGCAGAAGTGAATCATAGGGTGGGGGAGGGGGCAAAAATTCTGGGAGCGTTGAAGAATGTGTGGA
>JAUTXX010433430.1:0-12806 GCA_032273605.1 Panulirus laevicauda
ATGTATATATATATATATATATATATATAATTTTTCCATCACTAGAATATACAGTCTCAAACTACATCAACATCTTCAATCAATCCAGCAAAAATCACATACCACAAGGGCTCAGAAAGAAATACAAACCAAATTTCCTCCCATCTAATAACACAAAGAGACTTACTCAGACACAATCAGTTTAAGGAGATTGAAGATACCGTAATAAAATGGTATCATTGACAACCTGACAAAAAAACAGGTACGCTGATGATATAAAAGTAACTCCAACAACAGGACGAACATTCCTGTAAAAAGTGAAAGATCATAAAATCTTATGGGGTAGGTGGAGTTGGAAAGCTATTCGCATAGACAAAGATCAAACCAATTCCACAGTTCTGACAATGGCAATGATGACAGGAAATGCCAGAAGAAAGATTAAAAAGCACAGTATCTTTAAGAAATTCAATGCAATCTTAATGAGCCTGTTAACTTAAAGTGTAGATATATTGTACGTAAATACCAGTGGATTATGGGTAAATGTGCAGAAATCTAAATCCCTGGCTATCTTCCAATGTTCCAGAATGCTGAAATATATGTTTACAACAGTAAAGAGACTGATTCCTTCATAGCATTTTCATTCTAGATGTTTGAATTACTATATGGGGAATATGTTAAATATTTTGAGTCTAGAACATATTCAACTATTGTCATACTCAATTTAGTGAGAGACTGACTGACCTTCCTTTCCTATAAAGCAGTCCTAGACAAAGAGTGACTGCTTTCAGTTAACTGAGTTATCTTTCTTTGGCAACATTCATATTGCACTTAAAGTGCCACATGTTCTTAAACTTCAAAATTATCCAAAACTTACTTCTACTTTTCCTCTCATGGGAGTAGCAATTCTCGTTTTTCAGAAATAACTACTACTTCTCCTTATGGAGCAACAGTTCTCATTTTTTCAGAAAAAATCTCAAAACCATAAGTGTAGCTTCATTCAAATGTAATAGGGGTGAAACGACATTTGATTATGGGTGTTATTCAAATAATTTTGAGCTAAAAGAAGGTAAACCAATAAGTCTGAATGAATTAGCATATCCAATGCTGAGACAGTGTGCATTATCTTGATTAATTCCACCATACTGATTAAATCAAACTGCATAACACCCTTTACTATCACATTTATCTCTGTACAGAATTAACCTTGTCAAAAAATAAATCATATCTAAAGGTAAACTATGAGCTTTCTACCTTTAATTATAATGTATAATAAACTCCTTTCCCCTTTACAGAAGCCGGATCAAGTGCACATATCCTCTTAGTTTGCTTACATACATTCTCAACATACATCTAATGTGCTAAAGTAAACTAGGGCTCCTACACTTCTTAATCATTAACATGTATGATCCACTCATTCTTATGTCCAATATGCCAAAGTGAACGAGGAGTTCCACACTCACCTATATAAAAATGGTCCACAAGATATAAATCAAAAAGTCTTTTAACAAATACAAAGGCTACTAATAAATACCACATTCACCTGATGACTCACCTTTCTGGAGGCATGAATGATCATAGTAGATTTGCTGGCATTGTTGGCAACTACAACTTTTTTTTCTTCAATATCTCTAAGAGCTGCAGCTGCAACACCATCACCACCATTAACAATAACATCTGTTGATAAAGTGTAATAAAAGTGTCAGAAGGTATTAGTGATCTATGGCATTCTTTATAATGCAGGCCAAATATACTATCACTTGGTACTATGTATATTTTCATTCACTCAATGACACTATAAGAGTGTGCTCAATATCACATCAAAAAAGTTTTCAATAACTCCAATACTAATTGGCTGATGCAAACTTTGTTCATGTCAGCTCATCATAACCTTTTGTGACCTGTAGACCAACAATGCTATCTACTAACTCTTTGTCTAAAAGTAAGTGTACATAGATCTACGTATAATTCTATGAGTATCAGATTGATTTCTGAAAAAAAATCATAATTTCTTTTGTCTCCCTCATGAGAATGAGATATATCCCCTGGTCAGGACATTCCAACCCTAATGATTTCTCTTGGGGAGGCACAGCCTTAACTTACCCATTCTGAACTACTTAAACATGATCACAGTCATTCAATTGTTTTGGGATCACCTTTGGCCAATCAGTAATATCCACCAGACTGAAATCATCAACCCACTCACTGCTAGTCTATAGAAGCACCTTCTTCTGTTCCTTCTTTTAGATATTGAAATACAAGAAGGGTCGTTTCCAGTTCCTACTCCCACCCTCTTTAGTTGCTTTCTGTGACATTCAGGGAATACGGAGGTAGAATCTTTCTCATCTAACCCAGGAATGATATCTATCTATATCTTTGATGCCTGTTCCTTTCTGGGACTCCCTCAAGGGGTGGCCATGGCAATAGTCTCCATAACTATTGAATTCCAGTGCCACTTCTCAGTCTTTAGTGTCTTACCCTTAACAGCCACTGGCAGAGGGTAAGGCTAGCACTGACTACTTCTACTAAATGCTCCTGCCTAATGTTCTTAACTCCTAATTCTACCTTATGTTTCTACCTAATGCTCCTAACTACTCCTTCTATCTATTGCTCCTAACTACTCCTTCTATCTATTGCTCTTACCACTTTGCTAAAAGGCAGGGGTAGCACATAGCACTCAGCACAGGAAAATCTAGAGTTACGAAGAATGAGCTTTGTAAGTTAAGTGTTGTTAAGGGCTATGTGTGACAAGGAGAGATTGTATGCTTGTGGCAGAATACATGGATTGAACCAGGGCATGTGAAGTGTCTGGGGTAAACCATGGAAAGTTTTGTGGGGCCTGGATGTGGAAAGGTAGCTGTGGTTTCGGTGCATTACACATGACAGCTAGAGACTGAGTGTGAACGAATGTGGCCTTTGTTGTCTTTTCCTACGCTACCTCGCACGCGCACAAGGGGAGGGGGGGTGCTATTTCATGTGTGGCAGGGTGGCGACAGGAATGGATGAAGGCAGCAAGTATGAATATCTACATGTGTATATATGTATATGTCTGTGTATATGTATGCATACGTTAAAGCGTATGGGTATGTATATGTGCATGTGTGGGCGTTTATGTATAAACATGTGTATGTGGGTGAGTTGGGCCATTCTTTCATCTGTTTCCTTGCACTACCTCGCTAACGCAGGAGACAGCAACTAAGTATGATAATGAATTAATATATATATTTGTGCATCTAAGCACGAAATCTTCTATCAAACATGTTTCATTGAATATGACTGCTAATTCAGCATTTATCAGGTTCTTGCTGATGTTCTCAACTTGTCTAACGATTCTCTTATACTGCTCTAGTAGACTACCAATAAGCTGGCAAAAGTACATTGCAAGGGCAAAACCAAACCCAAGTAGAAACCAGTTGTGTAATTCTTCACAGGTACACAGTAACACAACACAGCTTTTCATGACTTGTGCCACAATCTCAAGTGTAAGGACAGTATGGTATGGTCTACATATATCTGATCTTTGATTTTTGTAACACAACCATTAAGCACAGCAGGAGTATCAAGAGCATTGGCAAGGTGGTGTCAGGAACTCAAACAATGGCTTCATTTACACACTTCCAATCTTTAGGTGTTGTGTATAATGTACCAAAACCAAAGCTTGCCATCCACAACCAAGCCCCACAATGGTTAACATCAAAGTAACAGTTTTTGTTAAGGACACAGCAGACTGTATCTCATAAAAGACTCTTACTTAATGATATTCCAAATTTCTTATCATTTATATCATCAAATTATTCAAGTGACCTGGTCTAACTATTTTCATCTTCAAGCCAGATAGAAATGCCATCTAAAACAGATACCCAGATAACTGAAATATTTTGCTATATTCTAACAGTTGAGCTTTCCTGTAAGCAACTAATGAACACCACATAATATGGTCATCCTGTACTTGTAGATTTCAAAGACTAATACTAACTACTCTTAAATATTCAAATGCTACAAGGATCTACATCTGCACAAATTAATAGCTAAACAGTTAAGTATTCAAGCCATTACCTCAACCACCTCATGTATACACAAGGATGACTATGGTGTTGGAACATACATTTCACATAGCATTCTGATACTAAAACTGATGAAAAAAGACCACGAAAAGAGCTGCCCAGCTATGAAATGAGCTAAAATCCTCTTCTAAAAGATGCACAAAGGCACCTGCACACCTGAACGAATATTGTTGGCCTTGCGGTATGACTCTCTGCGTCTGTAAGTTCCTGGGCTTGAACCTCCAACTCCAGCAACAACTGGTTCAGCAAGGACACATTCGCTGTAACTCATCTTAAATATACCTACAGGAACCATAATATTCACACTGCACAGTAATATAGAAATTTGTATGAAAAAGCCATCTTGAAGTTAAAACATGTTAGAAAATAAATTGCAAACAACTGTAGTACAAATTTGTTGGTGAAACATATGGTATCTAAAGTAAGCTGACACTCGTAATGCAAAGTTACTGTACAGTCAAGCTTAACATCACCTAATAAATTACCTATGTATTACTTTTAGACAGAAGGACACTAAACAGCAATAGGCATCAGTACACTAGTGCACTTTGAATAAAAGTTCAAATGTTTCATTATGCACTATACTGCTAATAGAATAGGGAAAACAAACAGAGAACATGAAAATTATTAACAAGCTAATCAAAGATACTGGAGAAGTCTACACATATACAATTTCATTGAGCATAAAGGACAATGCAACCCACTAAGTAATAAAAGCAAAGAGCCATTTTACTTATATACAATACGGTTATTGAGAAAACTGTTTATGAAGTAATTGATATTTCCTCTGGCCCTGTGGGTGATCACTTTCAACAACGTCTAGGAGGCAACATGTTATGCTTACTTGGAAAGCTTTTCCCTTGCAAGATTCAAAAAAGACAAGGCAATACCCAGGAATATGCGTGATGATAGTGCCACAACCCTCACTTACCATAAAGCCTTTCCACTATGATGATAAATAAAAATATTCTTATCATTTTTACATCAGAGACTTTAGTAATTGATAGACATCATAAAGCCAAGTCTTAAAAGAAAAAATGGGCAATAGAGAGAAAAAAACAGACTGAAATAGAGTAAACAAGTGTGAAGCTATCTAGAGCAGAAACAAAATCAGAACTCATAAGACGATAATTCTTTTGACAGAAGATGCCAGGGAAATACTCATTCTCTTTAAGAACCCACTCTGTTCTGTGGGTTAACCTATCTTCTGTTCCAATGGACTGGATCATTTCATGTGGAGCAACTACTTGCCATTATATGTTCTCAGGAAAATGGGGCATAGTCACATGCACAAGCAAACACAAAAATTCCTTCCTTCACTCCTAATTACACAATTGGAAGCATAAGAAAATAAAAGAGGTGGGGCACTGGAAAGCGGAAAAAAAGGCCTGCTCAATAGCCTCCACTGTAGGAGTAAATAGTATCTCATGAGTTCAAGAAACATTTTCTTCCTATCAGAAGTCAGCAAGTGAAATAGAGAGATGACAGCAAAGCTGAATGAAGATGGTGGGACCTCCTGAACTTCCTAGCAAAAAGAATGGGAAAACAATGGAATATGAAATTTTCAGTTTCATACATAACTGCTTCTCCTAACTTAGTGAGGAAGCATTGGAAGTAAACAAATAGGGTCCATCCATATTTGCACACATCCATTCTCTATCTGTCATGTATCATGTACTGATAGTGGTACCTCCCATCCACAGCCAAAGCTAAGAGACTATAGCAAAATTTTCCCAGACAGCAACACATTCCTTTGCTCGGTCCATCACCAGCATGTAGCCCACACATACCACACCAATCCGATTCCTGCATGCCACACAGACTATTCCAGGTGTGCCATGACAACATCACATGCCCTGGTTAAGTCCACTGACAGCATATGGCCCCCCTTATAAACCATGTCAATCAGATTCCATCTATCTCTTACTTTCCTAAATGCTCAGCCTCTGATACCCTACAGCCTTCTTCAATCCATCCTTTTATCTCGTTAGTCTCTCCTCTCCTTTGCTCACTCCAATTCTGATGCACAGATCTTCATAGTCAGCCTTTCTTTGTTCATCTGCTTTATTGGGCTAAATCATTTCAGCACACTTGTGTCAGCTCTCTTAATCAGACTGTGGTTACAACAATGATCAACCCACATCACATCCCTTATTTTCCTCAGATATTTCATTTCCAACACCTCCAACCACTTTTTTCTCCTTCTATAAACAAGGCTCATTTTTATGTAACACTGTCAGAAGCACTGTACCTTCAAACATTCCCATTTATGCCTTAATAAATGCTGACCTTTTCTTCCATGCCCATGATGTCAACCACCACTTCAGCCCCCATAGTTTCATCCACTATTACATCAACTCCCACGTACACTTTACTTCCTCCTAGTCCTCCCCATTCAAACTTACACCTGGACCATCCTGTTTCATCTCCCTGCTGCACCGCATTACTTTACTTCTGTTCACATTTTTCGTAGCTTTCTCCTGTCAACCAATTCTCTAGAATCTATCATCAGTTTCAAGAGTTACTCTTACGAATCTATCAACACAGCCATGTCCTCTATTAACAAATGATTCATCTCCCATGCCCCCATCCCCCAGCACACCAAAGTCATACTCTTCAACTTCAAATTCATGCATTTACCTCCCTCTCCACCCAGTTGACATCTCATATCCTTGATAAAGACCCACCTTAACTGAAAACCTCTCACCTGCCACCCTCCTCTATCTGTATACATGCCTCACTCTCCCAGTGAAATCTCTCTAATTAAATATCTTTCCATTCAACCCATATATTCATATTAACTTTCGTAAGATATTTCTGCCAACCCTATCATATGCTTTCTCCAGATCCACTGACATTACATATTATCTTTCTGCAAGTATTTTTTGTACAAAATCCTCAAAACAAAAGCCTGATCCATGCTCTCACTACCTCTTCTGAGTCTACATTGCCCCTCTCCAATTAGATGTTCTGTGAATGCTATCACCCTTTCAGTCACCATCCTTCCATATATCTTACCAAGAATACCCAACAGAAGTAATTCAACCACTCACTTTTGTCCCCCTTTCCTTTATATAAGATGCCAGTCCTCTGGCACCTCACCTCAGGCCTCCAATAAACTGGACAGTGTTATCAACCAATCAAAAGTACTGTCATCCCTATCTTGAGAAAGTCAACTGCAATCCCTCTAGACATCCTGCTTTGCCAAACTTTTTCTTATAAAGGCATTCATGACCTCCTTTCTATTCAATATACACTAACATATGCCATTACTCACACTTTACACATACCTCCTCATCCTAAACACATCTGCCACCCTAACATCTGACTCAAATAACACTCCTTTTAAATACTCACTTCATCTTTTTTTATTTCTCGTTTTCCTGTTACCAGCTACCCATCTGCTCTCATTACCATTGCTCCCTCAAAATGCCAACATTGGTACTTCGAGTGAGCTCACTGGTCATCCCTGCATATCTTCTTTTCTGACCTTCCTGACCTTTACTGACTGCCACGACTCTCACTCCACATGCCACCTCATCCTAAATACACTTCCATGACTCAAATAACACTCCATCAAAATAATCATTCCATCTCTTTTTCATTTTTTGTTTGCCTGTTACCAGTTCCCCAACTGCTCTCACTACTATCGTTCCCTCAAAATGCCAACTTTTGGTACTTAAAGTGAACTCACTAATCATCCTTGCATGTCGTCTTTACTGACCTTCCCTGGGGAATGGTTAACAAGGATGAAAGGATGAAAAGATGTTTAGTAGGGGTTGGGTGTAGTTGTCAGATCATGAGCTGAATGAGTGGTTTTAATTTTTGAGTATGAAAATGAACAATCATCATTTTCATTATATGAGTTTTATGAAAATGAACAAGCATCAATTTCATTATATGAGTACTGATTAAGGCTAAAAACGTTCAAGGTCTTCAAAAGTGTGGATACACATTTTTTTCTAGTGTCCAAAATGGCCCACGTAAAACATGCCCCACTTATGATCATCTTGAAAAAAAGGATGATGGGATAAGAAAAAACTAATCATGTGTTCCTCTGGAGGCTGTAAACCCAACTCTTAAAGGTAGAAAGCTTATAAGAACAGGAGGGTGAAAGAGTGAAGAAAGTTCCATGATTTTACTATCTGAGGCAAGGAGGTATCATCATGGTCAACTTTTGTGTAGTTGGTCTACACATAGAATCTATACAAAGTAGTAGCCAGACATGAGCCATGTACCCAAACATTGGTGACAGGGAAACATGCTGACAGTTTATGAGGACAGTGGCCGAAATAATACTTTCGGAATGGAGAAAAGGCAGGAACATCTCAGTAGACAGGGAAGGATGGCTGGAAAGAGATGATGTCTGGGGATTTAACAAGATGAAATGCTAATGACTCCACTTTTACATATCAAAGTGGGAGAGGAAAAGCCATCCCAAATATGTGAGAAGCACTCCATAGTAGAATGAATAAAACCACATGTGAAACAGCTGTTTACATACAAGAGATATAATTACTGCACCTATACAACACCCCTAGCTTTTGGGAAGCAATTTAATAATGACGATTATGACGGAAATAGTTATGCCCAAAATGTTTACTGCAGGGATGAATTATGGCATTTTGAAATCAAACAAAGGAAAACAAGTAATACTTGTTTGACTTTAACCAGGTTTCAAAATTGATTCAAACCACCAGACTGGTCTAATGTCAGCAAAGATCATCACATTTCCCTTTGCATACTAGTTATGGGAGCTTCAAGATGGAAACTTTGTTATATCACTTTTGGATCAAGCTAGTGTAACTGAGTGATAAGTTTAAATTTCTTTTGACAGTGATTCATCATAGAAGTAATTCATCCCTCCTAGAGTCTTCACTCTGCTCTTAAGATGCTACCTAATAAGGATGCTCATAGCAAACACAACCCAAAGCTCCTGGCAAATCCTGAGGATCTAGCTAAACAAGATCTATCTCATTTTCCAATTCATCACAGGGGGATAAAAGAGATATATAAAAGCCTTTTTCACTTCATCCTAATAAATGTTGTTCTGAATAAGTTGTTGTTGCTTGAAAAATTAGGAAATGCTAAACAAATATTCAACGTATAGAAAAGATGGCTTTACTGTACAATTTACATTGTGATTCATATACAACCATGAATTTTGTAGTAACTACACTTGAAACAAAAGCTTTCTTTGAAAACTGCATAATCCAAGTAGGCAAATGAGGAATATCAATTATTTGTTCAGTCTGTGCCAATCCCCTCATTCAAGATGTATTATTAAGTGCAATATAAATAAAGAAATTGTCCTTGTACAATGCATGAAATCTTATCAAAAGTTCATGATGGTACTGTATGGATTGGTGTATAAATATTGAATAAGGATTTACTTCTGGATCTGTGAAGGCAGGTAGGTGATGAGTCAAACCAGGAAGGATGCAACTAAAATGTTCTTATATGTGCTGGATTCAACCATGCCTGCTTTATTTGAATTTGACAAGAAAAATGATCAAGAAGAAAATTTGGCCATCATTGTAAGTAACCATTCACTAAGAGAACATTTCATCATAGAGGGCAAATGGGAAACAAGCATGATCCCAGACTGGCAAAAGCATGAGTAGTTCAGTTACCAGTCAAAACATAATTCAATCGAAACAGCTCAAATTTATGATTGTAAATCTATGTATATCAAAAAGTATTTAAGATAACTTTGTACCACATACCTTGAGAGTCAGGAGCCTTTACATATGTTGTTGTGGTAGTGGTTATGATATCACCTCTGGATGTCAGGCTCTGACTAGTGGCACTGGACCGCAGAGTATGTTCAGGTAAATCAGCACGATCCAGGAACAGAAACTGGAGGATAACATGGGCAGCTGTCATTAGTTGTTGAGGATAATAAAATAAGGAAAAACATTTTTAGTTTTGAATTTGAAAAATCATTTCTCTCCAAGGTGATGTCCTCAGATTAAGTGAGGTAATCTCTGTGAATATCAGTGTTAGAACCTTCTAACACATTGTCAGTCTGGCACGAACAATGGCTTTTCCCATCCATTACATTCCTTACAGCTAAATAAAAGCCTGCTTGTCCACACAGGGCCCATCCTAGGCCAATAAGAAATCATCATGAAGATGACATAATCAAAAGTTTATTTTTTTCACTGGTTAAGAGAATCAACCCAAAAATGGTCACAGTTGGTACAGTGAAAGGTTTTTGAAAAAGAAGAGGGAAAATAGGGCAAGGTAATGAGACCAGGCAAAAATATTCGAGGAATTGCCTCAGAGAGAAAAGTATTTTCAAACTTCAAAACATATATTTCTCTCCTCTGCAGTTTGTCCTATGACCATAAGAAAAGATTCCCATGAAGGAGAAGGGTTCAGAAGAAACTCTGAAGATAAGAGATCTAAACTCAAAGGCAGAAGAGATGATAACTTTAATGGTGAATTGAATCCTCTAAGCCATACAGGACACCTCCACATTACCTAAGCTACAGTACTTTCTGATAAAGGTGAATGATGAGAGAAAAAAACTGCTTTTTTGCCTTAAAGGCTTCAAACCAACTTCCTCTCAACATATCTTCTGGTATAAAGCCCAGGTTGAGCCAATATAATGATTTGTTAATCCATAGATATACCTGATCAAAAGAGGTTTCAATGATACTTGAAGCACAATAATTATACTCAATAAACTTCGCAGAAATTCAAAAGTCTTAAGGCATGAAGTTTACTCCTTGAAGAACCCAAGCCTGAAAGGAAGGAGTTTTCATAAGAGGATACTGAACTAAAGTGTTATAAAAATCATTGGATGCAAACTGTTCAGAATCTAGAAAGCTTCTACTTGAGTCGGTCTACTTGAGTCGGGTGAAGAAGGAATTGGTCCCCTCAGAAAGAAAGACTGTAGAAGTTTATGCCAAACATGGCCTAACAAATAAAAAGAAAAGGAAAAAAGAAAAAAGGAAAAGGGTTTCTTCAGGGGTACTCTTACAAGAAGGCAATTATATACTAGCCCTATTCTTATCGAGAAAAGGGTTATAAGGTTAGAGAGGAGCTACAAACATAAGTTTTCAGCCACATCCAAGACATCAGCTTCTTCAATGAGACTAAAAGGCTTTCTGGACCATTGGTATTGTACTGTCTTCAGTAAAAGGACGAATGCTATGTAAGTGATCATCAGTTAATCATTCCCCAAATCTTTGTTAGAAGTGTTGGAGAAGCCACTCATGTAAATTTCAAAAACCAAAGATTTGAGGTCATGGTCTTTTAAAAGGCTGAAGTGGTCTAGAAGGAATCTCTGGCATCAGGAATGTATATCCCACTTTGGAGCTTCCAGTATTACTAAAACTTGAAACCAACTACCTGAGAAGACCTAACCCCTAAAGTGCTGGGGTAAAAGCATAAGTCTGGTTCCAGTACAACCTACTCAAGAACAGCACATCTGTTGCAACTTTCCCTTTGTCTAAAATTGGAGAAACATACATTAGTAATAATGCATTGGTTCTGGTAGCAAGGAGATCCCCCTGGGATGCTACTTTCAAGGAGAGTATCTAATCAAAAGCCTCCGTTCCTACAGAAATTTCTGCTGAGTGTGTCTAATCTTGATAGGGCATTTGCCAAGACACTGCACACTCCTTGGAATAAGAGGTGTGGAGTGAAAGGCCTACTGACACAGTGAAGGAGAGGATCTCTCCTACTAACAGAAAGGGATTCGCAGGAGCTTTGTCCATCATGCACTTGAGAGCCACAATACTTTCCACCAGAAATAAAGTTCAGCAACTTAAATACAGGAGTTCCTGGGAAATGATATAGCATAAGACCAAAAGCTCCATTGTTGCTATGAGAGGACTTTTTACCTCCATCCAAGAGCCTACACCTACATGATCTCCTCAAGAATGGAAGATCTATCCTAGAATCAAGCCACCTATCCATACTACCAGAGAAATTGCTCAAGGTCTCCAAGGAATGGTTTATTTGGAGGTTCTCTGTCAGTCCACCAGACTAAAGACTCAAGAAGTGCACTGGGAAGATCTTGCTGCTTCCTTAAGGAAAAAAATCTGTTTACCCAGAGCTTTTGTCTAAAGCTCCATCATATCATTGTTCATGGCTTCAAAACTCTAAGATCTGGAACAATAAGGTCCACTGTAATTCAATAGCCCCAAGCTTGTCTGCAGAAAGACAATGAATGCCAGTAGTCATTTAAAAATTACAGATCCAAAATCATTCTTTTTCTGTTTGATTCCTTTTTCAAGACTGAAATTTTTTTTATAAGGACTGATCCCACCACAGGTTCCTTGATGCCCCTGCCTATCGTTTCTATGGAGTATTTCTCTAACAGCTGTCCTAAAATTTTCTTAACAAAAGAGACTGAAGTTCTTAACTCCACCACAAGCCTCTTTTCAACATTAGATAAACCTGCATGTCAAACTTTCCAAAAATCTCAGAAGTTTAGAATCCACCCAAATTGGCAAGGAGCTCTTTCATGAGAACCTGTTTGAAGATTCAGCTCAAAGGCCTCAAAAGGGCTGCTTTAAGAGGGATCATCTACTTCCAGCAGAGTTGAATTACGAATATGACAAATAAAAATATTATAATGATAATAAGAACAATAATAATAATAATAATAATAATAATAATAATAATAATAATAATGATAATAATCATAATGATATTAATAATTATAATAATAATACTAATAACAATATAATCATAATAATAATGTGTCTCCCCTGATGATGTGATTGTTGCTTGGAAGTGCACTCAGGAACT